>VSMD01060494.1:0-163975 GCA_008750895.1 Mirza zaza | reverse complement strand
TATGTTTACTTTTTTTTTTTTTTTACTTTGGATTGATCATTTACACCAAAATGTTTAGCTTTTTTTTTTTTATTTCAGCATATTATGGGGGTACAAATTTTAAGGTTTCAAATAATGCCCTTTCCCCCCTCCCCCCACAAGTCTGAGTTTCCAGTGTGAAGGTTTCCAAAGTGTTGTCCCATTTTACATTTCCACTAGCAGTGTATGAGTTCCAGTTTCTACACATTTTCTCTGACACTTGGTATGGTCATTGTATTTTAGTCATCCTAAGTAGGTATCTCATTGTAGTTTTAATTCGCATTTCCCTAATGACTAATGATGTTAAACATCTTTTAAATGCCTATTTGCCATCTGTATGTCTTCTTTGGTAAAGTGTTCAAATCCTTTGCCCATTTTTAAAATTAGGTGGTTTGCTTTCTTATTTTCCTTATTTATATACATTTGTATGCATACAATGGTATTTTATTCTTTTGTATTGACTAATCCATCACATGAATTTATTTCCCACTTCACTATTGACAAACATTTGAATTTTTTCAGATTTTTGCAATTATAGTCTGCTATGCACATACTTCTTAATAATTTCTAAGGTACATGCGTAAGAATATCCAGAATGGAATTAGATATTCCACATACCCTGACCACCCTAATTAAAATTGCAATTCACTCTACATTTCCCCTGACTCTGATTCCCCTTGCTTGTTTTTTCCCTCATAGCATTATCACCTTTCAATCTAGTATATAACTCACTTATTGTTCTTATTGTCTCCTTTTCTAGAAAGTAAGCTCCTTGAGAGTAGTTTTTATTTTGTTTTTTTCCACTGATATATATAAGTACGAAGAACAGTACATGGTATGTATTAGGTGCTCAGTAAATATTTTTTGAATGAATATTCATTTCCACTTGGGTGTTTCACAGGCACCTCATACTGTCTTCCATTGTCTCCTGTATATCATCATTCATCTATCCAGGCATGTATACTAGAAGTATAACTATCCTTTTACAGTCTTGTATTCACTCATTAATTTATTCTTTGAATAAATATTTTGGGCATTTGCTATGGACCAGGCAAAATTCTAGACACTGAGATTACAATGAACAAAACAAAATCTCTGCCCTCTGACTCTCTCAGTGAAGCTAATATTGGGGGATATAGACAGTAAGTAAGTGCATCTATCAGGTGCTCAGGAAAAATAAAAATAAAGCAGGATAAGAGGGATAGGTGGTCAAGAAGGACCTCTCTGATGAGACTTTTGAGCAAAGACCTATAGAAAGGGGCAAATCACATGTATTTTTGGGGGAGTGATCCTGGGTAGAGATAATAGCAAATGCAAATGTCCAAAAGTGCAGAATAGCAAAAGCATGAGCAAGGGACAGCAGAAAAAGCCAGTGTAGCCTTTTTTTCTCTCAATGTTTTATTTTGGTTAGTTTGTATGTCTTCAAGTTGACTAATCTGTTCTTCTCTTGTGCCTAATCTCCTGTTAATCCCATACACTGTATTTTTCATCTCTACAAGTTCAGTTTGGGTCTTTTTTTATATCTTTCATGTCTAGGTAACTTTTTGAATGTGTCCTTTTCTGCCAATTCTGATATCTGCCAGTGGTTTCAATCGATTGATCTTTCTCCTCTCTGTGGATTACGGTTTCTTGTTTCTCAGCCCATCTGGTGATTTCTGATTGGACGCCAGATATTGTGAGTTTTACTATGTTGGGTGCTAAATATTTTTGTAATTCTATAAATATTATTGAGTTTTGTTCTAGGATACTGTTAAGGTACCTAGAAATAGTTTGACCCATTTGGGTGTTATAAGATCTGGCAAGTGGGACCTGAGCTTCGTTTAGTCTAGAGCTAATTATTCCACACTATTGAGACAAAACCTTTCTCTGTGCCATTGCCAGTGCCCTGTGAATTATAGTTTTCCAGCCTGGGAATGAGAATGGGCACTCTTTTTTGGTCCTGTGTTAGCACTGGCTTCTGTTCCCTCTAAATACTTTCAGGGGCTTCTTTCTGTAACCTTGGGTAGTTTTCTCACACACATGCAATGATCAGTACTCTGCAGATTACTCAAGGAGGACTGTCCTCTCCAGTGTTCTGTGTGCAGCTCCCTCCTTTCAGGTACTCTCTCCTGCAAACTCTCACTGCCTTGGTCTCCCTGGACTGTCAATTTCACCTCCTCAATCCAGGGATACTGCAAGACTTTTCTGGGGTTTCTCCTGACAATCCTATATCCTGGGCAATAAGTAGGGCTCCTCTTGTTTGTTTTCTGTCTCTTGGCAGATCACTGTCCTTTGTTGGCTGATGTCCCATGTTGTGAAAAATATTGTTTTATATATTGTCTGGGTTTTTGGTGGTTTTATGTGAGAGGGTAAATTTGGTCTCTATTACTTCATCTTGAGTAGAATCAGAAAACTCTTTACCATAAGATTTTACTTTGACTTCAAGGGTATATTATAGTATAACTTTTCACTATAAGTTATGATTCCTATTTCCTTGTTATAGGAAATTATATTTATTATATGTGTGTAGGAAATTGAACTTCAGTCTGTTCATCAACCTTGTAATATTCAAACCATGGACTATGACGTGCCTGATCTCATATGATGAGCTCAACCAGTATAAAAAATAATTGTACAAATTTCTTAAACAGTGAAACATAGATCCTTGATTTTGTCTGCATGCATGTGTATGTGTGTGTGTGTGTGTGTGTGAGAGAGAGAGAGAGAGAGAGAGAGAGAGAGAGAGAGAGAGAAAGTCCTACTTATCCTTTCAGGCCCCAGTTCAAATATCATTTCTTCAGGTAAGTCTTCTCTAAGTCAGCACTCTCCTACCCTGTTGTATGCACTCACAGCATTCTGTACCTGTCCTTTATAATGGTTACCTTAATATTTAAATTATGTAACTACTTGTGTGACACCGTTCCTTTGCTATACAAGCTCTGTGATAGGAAAAACAATATCTATCTAGTCAACTACTAAATCCCTAGAACTAATTTTGTTGTCTGTCACAATGCAGGTTCTCAATAAATATTTGTGGAACGTGTGAAAAAGTGAAGCTCACACAGTAATGAGGCTAGGATACTGACTAGGTCTCTCTTTCTCCACTCAAAACCAGCTTTCCCCAGGCTGTCTATAGAGGTAAAGTGCCAAATAAACAATAAGACACTGCAACTTTCAAAAGGATTTAGTGCAGTTTTCAGTATTAGATTGGCTATCATTCAAATGTTAATAAGAGGTTGTGTTGGTGAGGATACAGAGAAACACATATTCTCCTTGCTTTAAAGTGTAAATTGGTATAATTGTTTAAGAGAGCAATCTGGCAATATCTGTGAAAATTTAAAAATGCAGACACACATTCAGCAATCCTTCTAGGAATTTATATTCCAGATACAGTACTGATAGTAGGCAAAGAAGTATGTACAGGATTATTCATTTTAGTATAATTCTAAATAGCAAGATTGAAAACAACCTAAATGTTACTTATTAGTAAAGTATGGTATATTATTATTATATACTAATAATATTAATACTACATTAGTATAATGAACATTAATGATATATAATGGAATACTGTGCAGCTATTTCTTAAATGAAGTAAATTTATGTGTATGGATATAGAACAATTGGAAAAACAATGTGAAGTCAAAAAAGCAAGGTACACAATAGTATATATTAGCCAAAATATGTAAGCAAATCTCGGAGATTTTGTGGGTTCAATTTCAGACTACCACACCACGGTAAAGCAAATTTACAATAGAGTCACACAGTTTTTTTGGTTTCCCAATACATATAAAAGTTATGCTTACATTATACTGTAGTCCAAGCATGCAAAAGCATTAAGTCTAAAGATGCAATGTACATATTTTAATTAAAAAATAATTTATTGGTAAAAAATGCTAACAATCATCTGTGCCTTCAGAGAGTTGTAATCTTTTTGCTGGTGGAGGGTCTTGCCTCAACGTTGATGGCTACTGACTGATCAGGGTAGTATTCCACGTTGGAGTGGCTGTGGCAATTTCCTGAAATGAGATAACAATAAAGTTTGCTCCATCACTTGACTCTTCCTTTCATGAAAGAGTTCTCTGTAGCATGTGATACTATTTGATAGTATTTTATCCACAGAATTTTTTTCAAAATTGGAGTCAATTTTCTCAAACCTTTATGGCTACTTTATCAACTAATTTTATGTAATATTTAAATCCTTTGTTGTCATTTCAACAATGTTCATAGCATTTCGCCAGGAGTAGATTCCATCTTAAGAAACCACTTTCTTTGCTTATCCATAAGAAGCAACTTCTCATCCTTTCAGGTTTTATCATGAGATTGCAGGCATTCAGTCACATCTGTAGGCTTTTTTTTTCTTTTCTTTCTTTTTTTTTTTTTTGTGAGACAGGGTCTCACTCTGTTGCTGCAGCTAGAGTGCAGTGGTGTCATCATAGCTCACAGCAACCTCAAACTCCTGGGCTCAAGTGATCCTCCTGCCTCAGCCTCCCAAGTAGCTGGGATTACAAGCATTTGCCTTGCTAATGTTTGTCTCTGTCTCTCTTTTCTCTCTTTTTTTGTCGAGTTGACATTTTGCTCTTGCTCAGGCTGGTCTTGAACTCCTGACCTCAAGCAATCCTCCCATCTCAGCCTCCCAAAGTGCAGGGTTACAGGAGGGAGCAACTGTGCCTGGCCTGGGCTCCACTTTTACTCCTAGTTCTCTTGTTTTTTCTACCACATCTGCAGTTACTTCCTCCACTGAGGTTTTGAACCTCTCAAAGTTATCCATGAAGGTTGGAATCAACTTCCGCCAAACTCCTGTTAATGTTGATATGTTTGCTTCCTCCTGTGAATCACAAATTTCTTTATAGCATCTAGAATGGTGAATCCTTTCCAGAAGGTTTTCAATTTACTTTCTCCAGATCCATCAGAGGAATCACTAAGGCTGCTGTAGCCTTACAAAATGTATTTCTTAAGTAATAAGACTTGAAAGAGGAAATTACTCCTTGATCCATGGGCTGTAGAATGAATATTGTGTTAACAGGCATGGAAACATTAATTTCCTTGTACATCTCCATCAGAGTTCTTGGGTAACTAGGTGCATTGTCAAGAAGTAATATTTTGACAGGAATCCTTTTTTTCTAAGCAGATCTCAACAGTGGGCTTAAAATACTCAGTAAACCATGTTGTAAACAGATGTGCTGTCATCTAGGCTTTGTTCCTTCCATTTATAGGCACAGGCAGAGTAGATTTACCATAATACTTCAGGGCCCTAGGATTTTCAGAATGGTAAATGAACATTGGTTTCAATTTAAGTTACCAGCTGCATTAGCCCCTAAGAGATTCAGCCTGGTGTTTGAAGCTTTGAAGGCAGGCATTGACTTCTCACTAGCTATAAAAGGCTTAGATGACATGTTTTTACAATGTAAGGCTGATCCACCTACATTGGAAATCTGTTTAGTGTAGCCACCTTCATCAGTTATCTTGGCTGGATCTTCTGGATAACTTGTTGCAGCTTCTATAATACATAACCATTTACTGCTTCACCTTGCACCTTTATGTTATAGAAATGACTTCTTTCCTTAAACTTCATTAATCAACCTCTTCTAGCTTCAGACTTCTGCAGCTTCCTCTCCTCTCTCAGCCTAATCATTTTGAGATTTTCATGAAAGTGAGAGATGTGCAAGTCTACCTTTCACTTGAACACTTAGAGGCCATTGTAGGGTTATTAACTGGCTTTACTTCAATCTTGTTGTGTTTCAGAAAATAGGGATGCCTGAGGAGGAGAGGGGTTGGGGAATGGTTCATTGATGGAGCAGTCAGAACCCTTACAACATTTATCAGTTAAGTTTGTTGTCTTACATGGGCCCAGTTTGTGGTGTCCCGAAATGATTATAATAGTAACATCAAAGATCACTGATCACAAGTCACCATAACAGATATAATAATTAAAAGTTTGTCAATGTTCACTCTTGTGCCAATAATAATTATAATGAGCTTGAAATATTTTAAGAATTACCAAAATGTGACACAGAGACTCTAAGTGAGCACATTATTGGAAAAATGGCACTAACAGACTTGCTTGATACAGGATTGTCACAAAAAAAAAATCTACAAAGTACAATAAAATGAGATAATGCTTGTATTAAAAAGATATATATAAGACATATATACATTATATACCTGTATGTTATACAGATCTGTATGTGTTGTATTTTTTAATCTTTTTGTAATGCACAGAATGTTTCTGGAATGATACTATTATCAGTAGTTGCCTATGTGGAGGGATACTGGGGAACAGGCAGATAGAAGGCATATGGGGCACCTCTTTGAACCACCTCAGATTATATTGGTGTCACTGGTATCTTGTATGGATAGGTTGCAAGTTTCTTCACTAGAAGCCAACACTGTTATCTTCCCCTAAGCAAATTATTACTAGTAGATAAATTCTCTCTCTCTCTCTTTCTCTCCCTCCCTCCTTCCTCCTTCCCTCCCTCCCTTCTCCTTTTCATGAACTATTCTTAGGGTATTTCTTTTCAGCCTGTTCAGAGACATTCCCACATAGTTAGGTGACTGTGTCTCTTTGTGAAGCAGTAGCTATCTTGATAACAAATAACTTTGTATTTTTTCCCTATTCTTCTATGTTGTTTCTTTATAATCTACAAAATCATAATATTTCTTAAGCCTATAAGACTGACATTGCAAAGTAATTAAGTAAACTGAATTAAAGAGGGACAAGCCTTTTTAAGAAGAGATGGGGCACATGAAATTTTCACATTTGCCAGAACACAGAGGAAGAGGTGACTTCCTCATAAGCTGAAAAAATTTTACATTCTTGGCAATTGTACATTAATATCTACTTGGAATAGCTGGGGGTCCCAGTCACAAGGGATGTTTTTATTCATAAGCCTTTTTCATGGTCTTCTATGGGGTACTCAAAAGAAAGATTGGTGAAATGGCAGGAGACTGGAGAGATACCCCTTGGAAGGCAAAGATATACATTAGAGCTGCTGCTGAGGTGGGGATAGGCACAAAAGCTCACTATTTCCCTATAAGCAAAAGCCTTACATTACTGATGGAGAACCAGCAAACATTTTCCCAGGTCACAGACATGGCTTTTGTGGGAGGAGGAGAAGCAAACCTCTTCTGCCTTAGAGGGAGGAGTAGGAAACCCTCTCATTCAAAGGACAAAGGCAAAGATTCTTTATTTCTGGAGGAAAAGTAGAAGCATAAATCTTCATTTTGGGGAGAGGGCCAGAAAATAATTTGGTACCTGGCATCCTCCACTGACACTACTACTGAGGGAGGAGCAGGAAATTCCTGCTGAAGATCAATCACAAATACATAAGAGGAGGGATGGAAATGTTAAAAAAGACCCACTCCTGAGGCCTAGTTGTGGAAAGCCTGCACAAGAGCCTGTGAACCCACCTACCGTACAGCCCACCTGGAGGCCCAAGAATTAGCACATCTGGACCCACCACACACAGGCCCAAGGATAGGCACATTCAGCCCACTGCTGCCACCAGTGGGGCCCGAGGAATGGCCCACCTGATGTCCCCATCCCTAGCAAAATTTCACCACAGCCTCCACTAACAACCACACCTTAAGCAATTGAGGAAATCACAGACACCACTGATGTTGTTCACAGCTGAAGAAATCATACAGAGACTACTGCACACACCCAGAATCATATCAAATCCAAATCCTACCCAACCAACATAATAGATACATCTTCAGGAAAAAAATAAGTGACTGTTACACCAAATGCACATATATCAATGCGAGACACAACAAACATGAAAAAGGAAGGAAATATGATGCCTCCAAGGGAAGACAATAATCTAGCAACAGATCTCCTACATCACCTTATAGTCAAACTGTACAAAGTGAAAGAAAAAAAAAATTCTAAAAACAGCAAGAAGTCTGGGTACAGTGGCTCACGCCTGTAATCCTAGCACTCTGGGAGGCCAAGGCGGGAGGATTGCTTGAGCTCAGTAGTTCAAGACCAGCTTGAGCAAGAGTGAGACCCCGTCTATACTAAAAATAGGAAGAATTTGGCCAAACAACTAAAAATAGAAAAAAAAAAATAACTAGGCATGGGGGCATGTGCCTGTAGACCCAGGTACCTGGGAGGCTGAGGCAGGAGGATCCCTTGAGCCCAGGAGTTTGAGGTTGCTGTGAGCTAGGCTGACGCCACAGCACTCTAGTCCAGGAAAGAGAGTGAGACTCTGTCTCAAAAACTAACTAAATTAATTAATTAAATAAATAAAAACAGCAAGAAGAAAGTGTCTAGTCACTTACAAGGGAATCCCCATCAGACTAACAGTAGTTTTCTCAATGGAAACTTTATAGGCCAAGAGAGAATGGAATGCTATATTCAAAGTGCTGAAATAAAAAATTGCCAACCAATGATACTATACCCTGCAAAGGTATCCGTCATAAATGAAGGACAATATAAAGTCTTTCCCAGATAAGGAAAAGGTGATGGAATCCATCACTATCAGACTGGGGCTAAAATAAATGGTTAAGGAATACCTACACATGGAAGCAAAAGGATGATGCCCACCATCACAAAAACATTAAAGTATAAAACCCACTGGTAGAGCAAACACACACACAAGGAAGAGAAAGGACTCAAATGTTACCACTACAGAAAACCACCAAACTACAATGATAAATAATAAGAAAGGAACAAAGGATATACTAAACAAGCCCTCACATATCAATAAAATAACCTTGAATGTAAACAGATTAAACTTTCCACTTAAAAGATATAGACTAGGGAGGGTAGGATTAAGAGAAGTTCATTAATGGGGACAAATATATGGTTTGATAGAAGAAATAAGACCTAATGTTAGATAGACCATTAGAGTGACTATAGTTTATAATACTCTATTGTATATTTCAAAATAGCTAGAAGAATTTGAATGATTCTAACATATGGAAAAGACAAATATTTAAGTTGATGGATATCTCAAGTACACTGATTTGATCTTTATAAATTTATGAATGTATTAAATTATCACATGTACCTTGAAACTATGTACTATTATACATCAATTAAAAAGATATAAACTGGCTCACACACACACACAAATCACCTCTTGAAACACCTTCACAGACACACTCAAAATAATGCTCCAGGTACCTAGTTACTCCTTGATCCAGATGGCATCTAAAGTTAAGTCCACAAGTCTGCTCCTTTAATTTCCAAATAAAGACAATAATAAGGTAAATAGTTTACACCTAACATTATGCAAGCACACTACAAACTAATTCCTTCTCCAGAGTTCGGCTTGTAGAATTTCAAACTTCAGGATTTTAATCTTCCAGAACTTAGGACGTTAGGGATTTTGATGTTTCAGGATTTCAATATTCAGGATTATGATGTTCAGGACTGTGTCCTTTGGGATTATGATCAGCACTGAAAGTAAGGGGTCCTGGAGGCTGGATACTCAATGGATGCTGGAGGGAGATGGGGGAAGAAGTAGCTGCAGTACTAAGGCACTGAACCTGAAGACAGAGGTCAACGGAGAAAACTGCTGCAATCAAATTTCCTCCCCACTACCATCCTTCTCACTGTCCCTGTGGACTAGCCTCCTCTGCCACCCTATACTCCCAGCTGGGGGGTAATTTGGTCTTTGCTCCTATAGGAAAAAAGACCTTATCAACTGATAAGGTTTGGACAGGGCTTACAGTGGGGGAGACTGAAATTGTTAAGGGCCAGAGGGAGCTGAGCTGGCAGGTGTTGGAATAGCCGATTAAAACAAGAAAAAAATGAAAGTAACAGGGCTTTAATCACTTACTGAAATAGTATTAATATAAGCAAGAGGCTAAACTGGAGAAAGCACTTTCATTTCTCCCCGTGGAATAGCGCAATAGCTGAGGGTCAGGTGGATCAGCACAGGTAGTCTTCTCACTGCTGAGGGAACTCTTAAAAGGCTCCTGCAGCTTTGTATATCCCTGGGGTGAGAGTGGGGAAGGGGAGAGGAAAAGGGAAGGGCAATGAATGGAAAAAGTACCAAGTCAGAATGCAAAAAGTGTGTTCAGTCCACCCCCCCTTGCCCCCAACACACACATACACAGCAAGTCTCAGCAGAGGCACTTGGGCTAAGAATGTAGATATGCTTAAGAGCATGACTGGTGGGGAGGCTCAAGTCCTTGACTGCAATTCCCTTTAGAAGTCCAATGCCTTATCCAATGCATGACAGAGCTCAGTGCTATTCCCTTTAGAGACTGGAATGCGTTGGCTGTGCCCTAAGTCTGGTATGGAGTGGGCAGCTTTTTCTTGTGATACCTGCCAGGCAAAGCCTTTGTAATGAAATGTTTGGACCTGAAAATTCATACAAGTTTTTGACCAGGAACTAGACATCTCAAAAATAATCTGTTGTCAGAGCTCTTTGGACCAATCTGGCATACGTATAATAGCACTACTGTATTTTATGCCCGTACTTCCCCATCTTGACTCACTTTCAAGGAGTACTCTGCTTGGACTGTCCCCTCCTGGGTGGTCCAGCAGAAATAATACAGAACCTCAGTAGGAGGAAAAAAGGCAAAGACTTAATGGGTCCCTGAGAAGGCAGCTTCTGCCTTCTGCTACTAGGCTTTTGTTGAAAACGTGTAATTCATTAAGGCCTTAGGACTCTTTGGCTTGACATCCCCATTTTGGGGTGGGTCTACTTGGACTTGATGACTAACAAGGTGAAAGGAACCTGACAAGCCTTGCCTGTCAAATAGAAATAGTATATTCAGGAGGGTAGCCGGCCTGGCTACCCATGCAGCTTTTTGGTGCTGCATGAAAAAGTGGCAGCTGTCTTTCTAGGGGTAAATTTATGGCCAACTATACTGCCTACCTAAAGCAAAGCCACTGGTTCAATGGGGCCTTTGATTCCAAGTTTCCCCTAAACTCCTAGGCCTACTTCACTGATTATTTGGCTAAGATGAAACATAATGGGGTCCAACGAGCTGCCCCTGTTCAGCTTTGGTGCCAGCTATGTAAGACTAAAACCAGATATGGTTGCTTCTCTCAACTGACAGAACTCAAGGCAGTTCTCATGGCCCTAGCCAATATTCCCTTTGATGAACCTGTTTTTATTAACTTTGGGGCTTGGGTCTGCCACATGAAATCCTAAAGGCTGACAGATTAATACACCTACCTCTCTTTGGCCATTAAAATCGTGGAAATTGCTTAGTTTTCCTAATAATTAAATATTATACTAGATGCCATTTTTTCTCACATAGGCATATCTTGGAAATGTTGTGGGTTGCTCAGCCATATGTAGTATTGGCCATGGAATGGATGCAAAGTTAAACAGTTGCTAGCATGTATATTGGTTCAGTCTTTTTTTCATTATAATTCCCACCAAACTTTTGGAATCTGTACCTATACCTACCATTTTACCATTTTTTACAGTTCCCCCCAGGATTCCACTGAAACAGTTTTCAAAAGGTTACTTACCATAACATTATTACAACTAATGCCCTGCTACCAACCTGCATGTTTTTCTATCACTGCATAGCAGTCAACGGAGACTGAAATTACATTTACAGTAATTGTGCACCTCATGCTTTTATACACACACATAAAAGCTCATATGACCTAATAAAAAACCTTTGAAATAGGTAGTATTAATCATATTTTTCAGATGAAAAAACAAGCTCAGAATGGGTTGCCTGAGATCACAAACAATAGTTCAGGAAAATGAACCCAGAAAATCTAAGTGTTCACCCTACTAATGGCTGGTCCTGGAGTCCTCTTTATAATTCTTTTTCTATTATTTAACAAAAGATTAATCTTTTTCTCTTGGTAGATTCCAACTTCATTACAGTGAACTTAAATAAAACAAAGTGAAAATAAATAGTATAAAGCCTGGCATACTCAAGGCCAAGTACTCATATTACTGACTTCCTAGTACTCATATATCTGACTTTCTAGAAACATATAAAAATAGGCTAATCCAAGTGTTCAAAAATATATGTACTGAATGAATTAAAATTCCCCCATCTATGGTTACACTAACTTAGATGGAAACAACCAAGCAAATATTGTTTCATAGCAATCAGCAGACTTTAATATTCAAGAAAAATTAAGTCCATCATACACGTTAAAAATATAGGAAATTTCATGCAGACATGAAGCTTCCAATTCAGCCTGTGTGACAACTTTTAGAATGAGAGTTACATATAAATACAGTACATTTTACAGTTCCCAAACTTCATAATTTTATACTGTGATTTATACAGCTTCTCTTTATATTTTACATATTCCACCTTGCTCACTTGATTAACATACCCTAAATCTGCACCACTTCAGAATAGAGAAATTTTAAAAAAGCAAGCATAATGACCTATCTCCTTCCACCTTATGAAAATGAATAAAAATGTCTGTGTATACAGCTAATTTAAGAAAAAAATTTAAAACTTTAAGGCTTATACACTTTAGTAGCTAGGACTAAAATTAAGAAAAACAAAATTAAATAAATCCTCCAGTGACACTTCTATTATTGATTGATACCACATTTCAAGTTTAGAATATATTAACTACAAAAGCTTTACGAAAAAGTGATGTAAATTTGTATAGAACATTTAAGAAAAATTCATGATATGAGGGAGAAATTAACAACAAATGAAATGACTGATTCCAGAATTAAGTAAAATATATGTTATAATTTAGAAAGTAACATTATTAAAGAATAAAACCTAATAGCAAAAAAATTTTAAGTAATAAAGCCAACCCCCCAGTGTCAACCTGTTTTTACCACTGTGAGAAAAACAAAGATACCTGTTTTGATACAAGTTGTAAAAAAGAGAATACTAGTCACTGAATGAAAAGCATTTCTAAATCACTCAAAAACAGTATGCATTCCTTTCTGTTCAATGGATTTTTAAAAATACTTATGCACCTTGTAAGTTTATTTTTCTTTAAAAAAAACCTGGTTTTGTTTTTCCCCTTGCAAATTAATTTCAAGTTCATTCCCACCAAATGTTCATCTGCCAAGTATTGAGGGACACAAAAGGAAAAATAGTTAAAAAAAAAATAAAACTCAAAAGGTTACAGACCTTGCTAATTTGAAAAGTCGTATTAACTGGATGGAATCCTCTGAATAGTGAGAGTAAAGGTCACAAAAGTTCCATCACTGTTTGCAGAAAAGTTCCCCCCAACACACTTGTAACATGTCAAATAGAGTAGTGATCCCCCCCAACCTAACTGACAAAGTCCTAAGATTTACAAATAAGTTTTCCTATTAAAACATGACATTTATGCTACCAGCACATTACCGAGATTAAATTTATCTAATTCAAAATTGCCACGAGGTCATGTAAAGCAATCACAATCATCTGTGAAAATATTCAATAAGATTTCTTCCTTTTCTCCAAGAAAAGGTTAAAACATTGGTCATCTCCACTTTCCAAGCTATTGGAAACAGGATAATATACATTTAAAAAATTACAAAGGAAAACTCCCTCCAATAAAGATCTGCTAGAGGTAGAAATTTAAAGCAGCATATACTGTTTAAACTCCATCCATCAGAGAACAAAAGTGGTGTTAATCTGAAATTACATAATGGCTGCTGCTTATAATAATGAAAACACAGACCATGGGCAGTAATTTATCCCTGAATTTCATATTCAAAATTTCCCACATTAATATTAGTATGACAGTTTTTACTAGTATGTAATTGTTTTAATGAAAAAAAGTGCTTGCTTTCATAATCCAGATAATTTAAAGAAAAGACATTATTGTAAACATCACACTGACAAACTCTGTATTCATTTATAGTTTGAAATCATTCACTTCAAATGGGTAAATTTTATTCTTCTTTTCCCAGTTTCCTAGCACTACCTTTAACAAAGGTTTTATGCCTCCCTTCAACTGTTGATATCTCACACATTTCAAAGTGATCCATGATGAGTATGCTTTCATAAAGTGTTCAGTTTACTGTAGCCAAAAGACTTGTTAATTTCTCAGTTACCTGAATGCATTTTACTGGCTGTTATATTATTAAATTTGACATTTCATAAAAATGAAATGTTTGATGCTTCTCTAAATTCAGCTAAGCTAGAAAAAAATAATTTGAATGATAAAAGAATAGACACACATTTGATGTATAGGTTGCTTAGGCCTAAAGTGAACATCCAACTCCCAAATCCAGATGTTGAATATGACAGAGGATCCTCAGACTTTTCTAAAAATAACATGTGCAATGCATACAAAAAAAACCTGGAAGATTATTATGGACTTCAATACTATTAATCATTAATATGGCAAACTTGCAACAGACATCTTCATGGAGACACTGGAGATTAGCTTTTTTCTACTGAAAGATGATTCTGGGTTTCAAGGAAAAAGTATACTTGAAGACATTTCCTCCATTTTTACTCATGTAGTACAAATCTGCATGGCATAGTATATTTCTGAAAATGCAATAGACATATTAAGAAAATAGACACTATTTCTAAATTTTGTTAGGAATAAGAAGGCACCACTGATTTGAGGTTGTGTCCTGTCATCACTGATAGTTGATTTTGAGTTGTTTATTTCATCATTTGCTCTTATTAAACGTTTTTCCAGGTAATATCACTTGAGACTATTATTGTGGTTTACGGACCACAAACAAGACACATTCATAGTAGTATTTCATCATAGAGAGATCATTCACAGTATATGTTGACAAGACAGATTCTTCTTCCACCTGAAATGCAAATAATAATCATAATGATGATGATAGTCATGATGACGCCACCACTAACAAATACTGAGCATTTGTAAGTGGCTGGCATTATTTTAAGCATATTCATTTATTACATAAAGCTACTCCCAGAAGATCAGTACTATGAGAAATCCCACTTTACAAAGAATGGGTGATATAAGTTGCTCAAGGTCACACTAATAAGTGGTATAACTGGGATTCATACCCAGGCATCCAAATTCCAGAGCTTGAACTCTCTAAACTACTATGATATGTTGCTTCTCTGTATTATTTCTTTTTTTTTTTTATTAAGACCTTTATTAACAGGTGCTTGCAGTTTGTTGACTTTTTTCAAAAAATCAAGTTTGTGAACTTTTATTACAAATTAAAAATGAAGTTCTTAAAAATCTCAACTTGACCAGATATGAAACAATTTAAAAACCTTTAAAGGCAGAGAGAAAAACCAGACTTCTTTAAAAAACACGTTTGTTATTACCAAAAAAGACGTCTTTAGGTAAAAATAATAAAAACCCCATGCTGCATAGATAATGCAGATAGTTCTAGCTATCTGGTCAATGGGCAAAAAGCAAGCACTTAAGGTCTTCAGTTCCAATCTTTTCTTCATTTCTTATTGCTGGAATTTCATATTCATTTCTTGTTGGATGACTAAACAGGACGATCTTCTCTGTATTCTTAAGAACAAATCTATTGTATATTATTTATTTATTTAGCCACCCTTCAAGGTGTTTATACTGTTTATTTTTAAAATGAATGAAATGCTTCTAAATAAATGAACTAGAACACAATAGCCAAAATATCATAAAACCTTACAATAATGTAGACAATTAAAAAAAGATCAAGCAGTACAAAAGGACATATAGTGAACAATATCCTTCTTACACTTGCCTTCCCATCCTCTATGACTCCCCCCAGAGTCTAGTCTACTTGGTATCTATTGGTGAGAGTCCACTAAGGCCAATATTATGATAATGATCAGCTACCACTTATTGAAAGGCTATTTCACCAGGGATTATAGTCTTCCTTCTATACGCACGTTATCTCAAATCCTTATAATTCTGAAAGCTAAGTAATACAGGTTGAGCATCCCTAATCCAAAAATCTGAAATGCTCCAAAATCCAAAACTTTTTGAGTATTGACATTATGCCACAAGAAGAAAATTCCACACCTGACCACGTGACAGGTGCACAAAATTATTAAAAATATTGAATGCTTTGAAGTAACTGAACCAAAGTAAAAAAAAAACAAAAACAAAAAACAGTATTGTAAAAAATTACCATCAGCTTATGTCCACACAATAAGGGATACTCAACTTGAATTATCTTCACTTTATGGATGAATGAACAGAGAAGTTAAGAAGTAACTGCCATTATCACTATTCCTGTTTAAGTGCTTTGGAACTTAAACTTTGGTAATATTTCATTCCATCCTTACCTCTACCTGGAATCCATACTGCAGAACAACGTTTTTAATATCCTCATAGCTCAATTCTATGGAAAGTTCATTTGCCAAATTTTCAAAGTGGTACAGCAAAGGACCTATTGTAAAGATACTATGAATGAATTACTTAAATATAAACATGCACTAAGAAGTGATGTTATACTGAATTCCAAGTTAAATAATAAGTTATGTGGTAGATGAGACAAAAAGAAATAGAGAATGTTTACATTTGCTGAGGACACTTTTCCAGACCTCTGAAACTCTGGCCAATTGACATCTGAGAGCTGGGCCTACACTCATGGGACTGAATCCCTCTGGTATATCTGCCTTGCCCTCTGATACTCCACACCATGGACCTTCACCTGTGACTATCAAATTATTGAAGGAGTAGCTGCATCAGGAAATGCTATGTCCCTAAATTCCAAAGGTATTCTGTAATTATAATTCCATAAGTAAATGCAAAACTGCAGTTACAAACTGGTTATCATGAGAAAACAGAGAAATGGCCTCAAGCTAGCTAGACTGTGTAGGGGAGAGTGTGGGGGTTGAAAAGAAGTTACAGGGAAAGTTTCCTGGAACGAGGAGGTGACACTAGAGCTGGCGTTTTATGTGTACTGTTCATATTCAGCTCTAACACTTATTAACTGTGTGTCTATGGGCAAGTCACTGATTTTGCTCCATCTGTAACATAACTTTTTGTGAGATAATATGCAATATACCTGTCATAAATAAGGCATTAGACATTAAGTAAATGACAACTATTATAGGTATTTTTATGTCATTTCCCCCTTGACTGTTCTCTCATTCCATATATTTAAGGAACTAACATCTGATTCAAAGCAGGATTTTCCAATCTTTTGCCCAGTCCATCAGCATCATCCAGGCAACATTATCACTTAACAGTTACACTTCAGACTAGAGTCTTCTCTCTGCCTTCATTGGATTAATTATAAATCCTGTGACCAGCTATTTCCACTCCTCAAATAATGGGCTAATCATGGGAGATGAAAGTAACAAATAGGATAAAGTTTTTGCTTCCAAGAGGCTTACCAATCTGCAGATCATACTTAGGGTAAAAAAGTTTTTCTTCCCTTCTCCTCTTTTGTATCCTACATAAACTACTAGAAAAAAATGACCATGAATATAATTTACATAATGTTTACTGCTCTTTTCAAAAGATAACAATGGTTCCTTATCAAACTATTTTATTGAGCTTAAATTCCTACTGGTTGTATTAATATTAGTAAAAATGATTGGATCTACCATTTACTGACCACCTGCTGTGTCCCAGACTACCTCAAAACCTTTTTATAAGAATGCAGAGCCTCACGGCAAAGTCTTTCCAGCTTTTAAAGCTTATGTTGTTCCTGTTGCATTTTAAGAGCCTCCAATAACATGTTTTTTTTAATCTCTCCATATATGCATTCCAATGATTCGTACATACTGAGGCTGTATTTTACTCTACTCATCTTGTGTTCTACCTCCTAGAAAGTTCCAACCCTCCAACTCAATCTTTAGCCATGCTTCAAAAGCTTGCTGAATGAAATCCAAGTCATCAGCCCTACTGCTCATTCTTCCTAATATGGCATACTTTAAAACTTATTTAATGCAGTATTGCATTGCTTACTGATAATTTCATGTAATTCACACTGTTTTTTAAGCAGATTGCAAGCTACATAAGTCAGGGATCATGTCTTAAGCTTCTTTTGAACCCACCATAATGCCCAGTTTAGTGCAGAATATACAGTAAAAGCATCTAAAGACAACAGCTGTGGTGTACATTTTTTACAGTCTTCTATTATAATGGTAATTCAACAGATATCTCTGTGTATATTTCAGATTCTCTCTTACAAAGACATTTCTTTTTTTCTTCTTTCTTTTTTTTTTTTGAGACAGGGTCTTGTTCTGTTGCCTAGGCTAGACTGTAATGGCATCATCATAGTTCACTGCAATCTCAAACTCCTGGGCTCAAGTGATCCTCCTACCTCAACTTCCTGAGTAAGCTGGGACTATAGGTGTGCCACCATGCCCAGTTAATTTTTTTATTTTTTGCAGTTACAGGGATCTTGCTGTGTTACTCAGGCTGGTCTCAAACCTCTGGCCTCAAGTGATCCTCCCACCTTGGCCTCCCAAAATGCTAGGATTACAGGCATGAGACACTGTGTCCAGCCACAAAGACATTTCTTGAGGGTCAAAGAGAATAAACATTTTTACTGACTTGATTCAAACTGACAAAGTGCTTTCCAAAAGTTATAGAAGTACTTGTTTCAACACCTTAGCAAATGGTGGGAATGCAATGGTACAGCCACCATAGAAAACAGGTTGGCAGTTTCTTGTAAAGTTATAAATACACTCACTATATATGACCCAGCAATTCTACTGTTAGGTATTTACCCAGGAGAAATGAAAATCTGTGGCCAAAGCTTTATAACTCCAGTGTTTGTTTATAGCATTTGTTCATACTCATAGTAACTTGGGAATAGCCCAAATTTCTATCAACCAGTGAATGGATAAATAAAATGTAGTATATCCAATGGAACACTACTCAACAATAAAAAGAAACCACCCACTGATATAAGGATAAATGTCAAAAGCATTATGCTAAGAAAGCCAGAACAAAAAGCAACATACTGTATGATTCTATCTATGTAATACTCTAGAAAAGGGAAAACTGTAGTAACAGAAATCAGAATAGCTTCTGCCAGATATTAGGAGAGAGGAGAGAACTGACTACAAAGGTATACAAGGAAATGTTTTAGGGTGATGGAAACAGAATGTTCCTGGTCTTGACAGTGAGGATGGTAACATGATTATTCAGTTTTCAAAATGAACTGTACATTTTAAAAAGGATGAATTTTATTATATGTCAATCATACCTCCAAAAAAAAATACAAGCATTTTTATTAAACATTTGATAATTTGATAAGGGGAAAATGATAAGCCATATATACATAATCTGAATCTGTATTTCCTTGAGTAGTTTTTCGTATTTATTACCTAGTCGCTCATTCACAAACATTCACCAACCATCTAGCATCTGTATGGCACTGGATATATAAAGATGAATAAAACATGGACTATCTAATATAATGACAGGGTTATCGAAAGAAAAAAAAATTAAAAAAACAAATAAACATGGACATATCCCTAAAAGAGTTCTTTATTTTTTCAACTGTCATGTCTCTTCACACTCTTTTCTAAAATTTTTAATTTTTTTTTAAGAGATGGGGTCTCACTATGTTGCCCAAGCTGGATTCAACCTCCTGGACTCAAGCGATCCTTCCACCTCAGCCTCCTGAGTAGCCGGGATTACAGGTACATGCCACTGTGCCTGGCGCTCTTCATATTCTTTAGTGGACATACTAGAAGTAGCAAAGATATATTTTTTCTTTGACCATAAGTATAATATAAGCTTATAACAGAAAACTGAGTCATTTCTAATCCTAATATTACTCACAGATAAGCACTTGAAAATCTTCTTGTAGTCTTTCTTTAATGTACAGTATAAGATACAATACATATAGTTTTGTATCTTACACTGCATTAGGAACATTTCCCTATTTTATTATTTATTTCTGGAAAATGGATTTATTATGTGGATGTCTTATGATTATTCATCCATTCTATTTATTGTTAGAAATGTAGGTTCAAAATTTCTGCTGAGAACTTATGTCCATTTAATCAGTCTTTAGTCTGCCCTTATCTGATTATTCCTCTGATAGACTTCTACAACTATCATTAATACATGTATATGACAGTGAACACAATTATGTAACAGACCTGATGGCAAATAATTTAGGCTTTGCAGGCCACATGCAGTCTCTATCACATATACTTAATTTGTGTTTCCCCCCCAACCCTTTAGTAATTAAAAAATACTCCTAGCTGGTAGAGCCATACAAAAATAGGTGCCAAACTTGGCCTGTGGGCTCTAGCTTGCCAACCCCGGACCAAATGTATAACTGTTCAGATTTTTCCATGTATTATTTTATAATATCATTGTTTATCCAGAAGACAGGTACATCACTTTATATTCCCACTAACAGCATTTGAGCATATCCCATCTCATTGTATTTATCTAAGCTTTATGTAAAAACTTTTAAAAAACTACCCAATGTGATAGGTGAAAAATGGTTGTTTATTTATATTTATTTGACTAGCAATGAGGGTTAACTTGTTTTTCTAACGTATCATTTACATTCATTCTTTTACAGTTTATATATTTATCTTGTCTGCCTATTTTACTTCTGGGTAGTTTATTTTCCTTTTTTAAATAATTTTTTAGGCTGGGCAAGGTATCTCACACCCATAATCCCTGGGCGTTAGAAGGCCAAGGCAGATTAATCACTTGAACCCAGGAGTTTGAGACCAGCCTGGGCAACATAACAAGACCTCATCTCTACAAAAAATTAAAACATTAGCCAGGCATGGTGGTGCACCTGTAGTCCTAAGCTACTCAAGAGGCTTAGGCAGGAAGATCTCTTGAGCCCAGGAGTTCAAGGTTGCAGTGAGCTGTGAATCTACCACTGCACTCCACTCCAGCCTAGGCAAGAGTGAAACCCTGTCTCAAAAATAAATAAATAAATAACAATTTAAAAAATTTTTAAAGCTTATTGTAAAAGAAATAAAAAATACAAAAATATATAAAGTAACTTTGCTTCCTATAAAGAGGTAGGTTAAGTTATTCAGACCCATGCTCCAATTGAAAACAACTAAAGTTGGCGCATCAAATTTATTTTTTAAAATTTTATAAATACAAAGTTAAATTGGCTAGTAAGAAATTACCAGGAACTCAGAGAATTAACCAGTGGTATACCTAAATGCCATTTTTGCCCTGAGGGTATTTGACTATCTAGATAAAACTGTTTTGCAACTTGATAAACTATTTGGGCCAAGGGGACACAAGATAAAGCCCTGGGTGTACCACAGGTGGAGGAGAGTCTGCAAGATCACCCACCATGATGGCAGGAATAGTAAGGGCCGTCTTTAAGGCGAAAGTGAGAAATAGGTAAACTTACTTTTAGGTCCTTTAGCCCCAGAAGACTACAGGAAAAACTGAACTAAACTTTCTAAAGGGAGGGGAGGTGGTTGGAAATCATGGTTTAACCCTACAGTACATGTATAGCCTAATTTAAGGTAATAAAAGTGGTCCAATAAACTTCCTGTCCTAATTTTAGTTTAAAACAATTCTAGTCTGACAATGTTCCAAACTCCTGGCAGAAGCAAATACAAGTTCCCTTAGGGGAAAACACTTCAACCTAGGCCTCAGCAAGTCCAAAAATGATTTCCCAAGAACAATCAGCAATACATAGTTAAGGTCATCAGCCCAGAGAAACAAGGAACTATGAGTAAGAATCAGCACAAACAGGAGAAAGCAGAAAATGACCTGCGATATTAGAATTACCAGACACAACATGCTCAGTATTTTCAAATAAAAGACTATCTTTAAAATATATGCAGGGGATAGAAAATAAAAAATGACCATAGCTGACTAAAGACAAACAAATACAATATACAATAACCAAGACTAAAAACTCTAATGGATGCATAGATTTTAGACTATAGAGAGAGAATCTGTACAGGTCAGAATAAACTATCCAAATGGAGCAGAGAGAAAGATAGCAAGGGAAGTGGTTAAGACACATAGAAGCTAGCATGAGAAGGTCTAAAATACATCTGACTGCATTTCCAGAAGAAGCAGAAAAAGAATTAGGCAGAGGCAGTATATGAAGACATGACAGTTATTGTTTAATGCTAAACTAGTCTCAGATTGGCAAATGGGATCCCTTTCAAGCTGAGAATTTTTCATAACTCATGACAGAAGCTATTAGAAGCCACCAGAATGATATATTCCGTTTGTTGAAAGCCATCTGCCAACCTAGTATTCTATACTTAGTGTTGCCATGGAACTAAAGGTAGCAGTATGAACCCATGACCTTTCTAGACCTAGACACATACATCTATTTCCTACTCCTGTCTCCTGAAAAGGCCTAGAAGCAATACTACACCAGTGGCTCATCTCAGAGTTTTTTTTTTTTTTTTTTTTTTTAGGAGTTCATAATGCCTTTATTTTATAACTGATAAACAACTTTTAATTTATCTTTCAAAGTTAATTATAATTGGTGACTGCTTTTCTTAGATATTTCTCTCATATCCAAGAGAGGGGAATAATTTAGCCCTTGATTTAAAAAAAATACATACATAAGGGGAAGGGGTATGACCTTAACTACAAATAATATTCCACCATGACATTATTGCTATGAACTTCCAATCTGGTTGTTCTTTCAGATGTTCTTTTGGTGGCTATAGTAGCTGACAGTTTCATCACATTCAGAACAATTAATGCTTCTGTCTTATTCATAGATTCTCCGAGGTTCCTGCAGAACCACACCACCTTCTGTCATGGCACTCTTTAGTCGTTTCATCGATTCTGAGGCTGCCTCCCAAGGGGTTGGTTGGTAGACCATGAAGCTGATTCCTGCCTCTAAGCATCTCTCCGCCAGCACTCGTCCTATACTCTCACAAGCCACCACATTTCTGGTGCTATAAAGGTGCTTTTTAATAGCCCATTCACGAGTGGATGCTGAAACCACAACCTGGCCATTTCGATGCTCAACGAGCGCTTCTATATGATGCTGAGTCCTTATAACTCGCAACCTGTGCCAGAACTCACGGGAGGGCCACACTGTCCCCCAACCCCGCTCTTTCCTGGCTACAGATAAGAGCTCCAGATTCCAGGGGTTCCGGTTGGTGAACTCTGGGGCAACAGCTTCATTGTCCTGAGGGTCCACTTCAGGTTTCACTGTCGGCTTGGAACTGGTTGAGAGAGCTGCGAACCTACATTCTCATGCTCCCCAGACGAGCATGTTAGGAGGACAAGGAAGAGAGAACAAAACTAAAACGTGAGGCCCGTTCGTAAGTCCAGCTCGGGCCTCAGAGTTTCATTTCTATATACCATTCCACACTAAAAGGAACCAGGGATCCTTAGAAATAATAACTAATCTCAGGGATTGCCAGAGAAACTACAAGATGGGCTGGAATATCTGGTTGTGCCAGAAACGAAGTGCCAAACTGTAAGGGTTATCTGAAAAAGACAAGAGCCAGCTTAAAGGGGGTGGGGAGTGAGGGATCCCAATTGCCAAATCTGTAACAAACTGATTTAAACCATTTATACCTATAAGGCTCTAAGAGTTCCAGTTAACAGACAAAGATTGTTAAAGATTGGATAATAAAACAAAATTTTATTGTATGCTGTTTATAAAAGATACATCTAAAACATAGATACAGAAAGGATTTAAGAGACAGAAAAAGATTCACTATACAGTCATAAGTAAAAGAAATCTCATGTAGCTATACTGAGATGCCCCCTCCAAAATAAGAAACATGGCTTGCATCTGTTCCAGAGAGCTGGAACTCAAATCCCAGCAAAAGTTTTATAGGCAGGATAGGGAAGGGTAGAGGTTCAGGTGGAGTGGGCTGGCAGTCATTGCTTGATCATTTTCCGAAGCAAACTTTTAAAGATTCCCCTTCTTTTCTGCCCTACTTTTCACCCTCACCGTCTTTGAGGCCATGCTTTCTTAAATTCTGCTCCTTTCTTATATACTTTTTCCAGTTAATTAAACTTCTGGTCTCCTACCTAAGCATGGAGTGAAAATGAACATAAGGTAGGCATCTTCATTACCTGGTTACATAAAGACAACTGTTCCTATCTATCTATCTATAGATAGACTGTTAGATAGATAGATAAACAGGTTTTCAACTTGGGTTTTTCCATACAGCACCTTATTTTACAGGGTTATTCTGGGTTAGATGGCTCTCTCACATTGGTTTCTCTTTGCAAAACTTAATTATCTACCCCATCGTCTAAAAAAATTGTTACATTCTTTTGTCCCCAATGACATCCCTGCCATTCTTTGTCTATGTGTTTTGTATCTTTTTATACTTTTACTACGACTGTAAGAAGGTCCCATGAAATGAGGAAATAATGTGTGTTCAATCATCTACCTTATATAGGAAATGTTTCATGGTTCTAAAAATTCTGTAGCTTTATAACGCTTTTTTTTGTGTGTGTGTGAGACACAGTCTCACTCTGTTGCCCTGGGTAGGATGCAGTGGCATCATCGTAGCTCACTGCAACCTTAAACTCCTGGGCTCAAGCTATCCTCTTGCTTCAGCCTCCCGAGTATTGGGGACTATAGGTACGTGCCAGAATGCCCAGCTAATTTTTCTATTTTTAGTAGATACTAATATTTCTATTTTTAATAGAGACCAGGTCTCTCTCTTGCTCAGGCTGGTCTCAAACTCCTGAGCTCAAGCAATCCTCCCACCTCAGCATTCCAGAGTGCTAGGATTACAGGCATGAGCCACTGTGCTCAGCCTACATCTGTCTATTCCTTTGTGTGTTCCTATGATTGCTTGCATACTATAACAGCAGAGTTGAGTAGTTGTGAGAGACCTTATGGCTTGCAAAGCTGAAAATATTTGCTGATTCTCTACCGAAGTTTGCCACCATGCCTGGTCTGTAGCTCTATAATGCTTTTTTTTTTTTTTTTTTTTTTGAGACAGAGTCTCACTCTCTTGCCCAGGGTAGAGTGCCATGGCATCAGCCTAGCTCACAGCAACCTCAAACTCCTGGGCTCAAGCAATCCTTCTGCCTCAGCCTCCCAAGTAGCTGCAACTACAGGCATGCACCACCATGCTCGGCTAATTTTTTCTATATATGTTTAGTTGTCCAATTAATTTCTTTCTGTTTTTTTAGTAGAAACGGGGTCTTGCTCTTGCTCTTGGCTCAGGCTGGTTTCGAACTCCTAACCTTGAGCGATGCTCCTGCCTCAGCCTCCCAGAGTGGTAGGATTACAGGCGTGAGCCACCACGCCCAGCCTATAATGCTTCAAAATCTGACAGGACCCATATATTATTACACTTTACAAAGATCTCCTTTGGTGCTTTTACCTGTTTATTCTTCCAGATGTAACTGCTTGCTCTTAGACCACTACCTGACTATAAATGTAGCAATGTGTACACACAAACACACACACATATACTTTTTAGAAAAAATTATAAATAAATGTGTTTAAGGGGTACTGGTCAGCATGAAAAATTGAAGAACAGGATTCACAGG
This sequence comes from Mirza zaza, assembly GCA_008750895.1. Lineage (NCBI taxonomy): Eukaryota > Metazoa > Chordata > Mammalia > Primates > Cheirogaleidae > Mirza > Mirza zaza. Next base: position 138,726 of record VSMD01060494.1, on the reverse strand, counting down.
CTGCCTTCTGCACTTTGCCAAATCATAACCTTACCCAAAGAACATATGTATAACAGTTCCCTTACGAAGCATACTAGCTTTTCCTAACCTGATGTATTGTTAAATGTATCTCAAATCCTCCTTCATCAAAGCATTTTATAAGTTAATAATCCTTTCAACTTTGATTTCATGCAATATGGGCAATATTTTCATTATAAATTTACTTCCAATGCTGTTTGTATAGAATGGTTGGCAGTTATATTTCTCATTATATATATGTGAGTATATTGACATTTCTGGTCTATGTAAGCATAGTTAGGGTAAAATCATCCCCAAGGGGCTGATCTCTCAATTTACAGAGAAAATTAAGCTTTCAGGTCTACATGACTAAAGCCAAAACCATGAGAATGTTATGAATTTACCAATATAGATGCCACTTTATCATGTCTCTTGGTAGCCAATTTTCCTCTAACACACTCTCTTTCAAACTTTAAAACAATACATTCATACCTATGTGTAAGTCAGTAAATATCCACTATTTGTCTGGCTCTGTACCAGGTGACAAGGAAGCATTAGATCCCTTTTTCTTGGCAGGCGTGGTGGCTCACGCCTGTAATAACAACACTTTGGGAGGCCAAGGCTGGAGGCTCACTTGAGGCCAGCAGTTCAAGACCAAGCTGAAACATGGCAAGACTGTCTCTACCAAAAAAAAAAAAAAAAAATCCTGAATCTTGCCTTGATGGAGCTTAGAGACTAGTAAGGGAAACAAAAACATACAGGTGATAACACCTCAGTGTGGTAAATGCTATAGCAGATTCTCTGAGAATGTAAAAGAGGAATACAGAATACTTAACCCAGCCTGACAGGATCATCTGAGCTAAGTGTTAAAGAAAACACAGGAACTAGCCAAGTGAAAACAGAGGGGAAAGAGAAAGGGCTTTCTAAGTCAGAGGAAGGAGGTCAGGAAAGTAGTTTAAAAAAAAAAATGAAGCTGAGACACAAGAGACAGAAAAAAGTCACAAAGGGCATTGTATACAATCATGAACAGTACAGTTTATCAAGAAAGATTGAATTTTATGCAGGGAGTCTAAAAGGAATAGATATGCATATTGGGAAGATCACTCTGGTGATAATATGGAGAACTGAAAGGGGTGTGTTTAAGGGTTAAAGACAACTTGAAGGCAGGGACACCCTTAAGGAAACTACTACAGTATTCCCAAGCAGAGCAAGCAATGAAGAAGTCAGAGCAATGGTCTTCAACAACGGGGTGATTTTGCTCCCACTCAGGTCGTTTTCCAAAGTCTACAGACAATTTGGTTGCCAAAACTGGGAGGAACTACTGGAATCTAGTAGGTAGAGGCCAGGGATATTGTTAACCATCCCACAATGTACAGGACAGCTCCCCCAACTGAAGAATGATCCAACCCAAAATGTCAACAGTGCCATAGTTGAGAAACCTTGGGATAGAAAGAGATTCAAGAGGCAATAAGGAGCCTTAAGAGATATAACTTTCAGACTAACGAGATGCAACTGGTGATGAAAAATAAGCATGGTATGAACTAGACTGAATGTTTGTGCCTGCTCCCCTGCCCACAATTCATATGCTGACACCCTAATTCCCAGTGTGATTGTATTTGGAGGTAGGTCCTTTAAGGAAGTAATTAAAGTTAAATAAGGTCATATGGGTGAGGTCTTTACCTAGCAGCATTAGTATCCTTATAAGAAGAGATACCAGGCTGGGTGTGCTGGCTCACGCCTGTAATCTTAGCACTTCAAGAGGCTGAAGCAGGAAGATCACTTGAGACTGAAAGATCACTTGAGGCCAGGAATTTAAGACCATCTTAAGCAACATAGTGAGACCCCAGCTCTACAAAAATAGAAAAATTAGCCAGGTGTGAGAGCATGCCTGTAGTCCCAGCTACCTGGGAAGCTGAGATGGGAGGACTGCTTGAGCTGAGGAGTTTGAGGCTGCAGGGAGCTATTAATATGATCGTGTCATACCTGGGTGATAGAGGGAGACCCTATCTCAAAACAAACAAACAAAAGAAGAGATACCAGACAGCTCACTCAAGCTGTCATTCTCTCCTTCTCCTCCTATGCACGTACCAAAGACAGGCTATGTGAACAGCAAGAAGATAGCTACTTTCAAACCAAGGGGCAAGCCCTCACCAGACACCAACCTGATAGGCACCTTATTCTTAGAATTTCAGTCTCTAGAACTGAGAAAATAAAGTTCTGTTGTTTATGCCACCCAATACGCGCTATTATTATAGCAGCCCAAGCAAACTAATAAAAGGGGTAACAAAGAGCTCCCAGATTTTTGGTTGGAGAAATCTCAGTAGATGATGGAACAGAAAAGGTACTGGGAGGTATGGACATCATTTTCTTGAGACACATAGATTTTAAAGTATTTGTCGTATATCCAACCAAGTTGGACATACCTGCTTAGAGCATGAGAGAGATATTTGGACCAGAGATACAGATTGGGAATTGAAAAAGGAGGAAAACCCATGAGATTAGGTAGGAGCAACATGGAATAAAAAAGGAGTATGTGGCATAAAAAGTGGAAAAGACTGATTAGATGATACTTTGACACACCAATATTTAAGAGAAAACTGATTCTGAGAGTATCATGCTTTTACATTTTTTAACACACATGCAAAGGATTTTATTTGTAAATTATTAACCTTCCAAATAACTATTTTGAAGGACTATGTTCCTCCATTATTCCAATTCTCCAAATTGTTTTGAAACTCAACTCCATGGTAAGCAGCATGGAAGCTCTCCTAATTGACTTCCCGTTAACCGAAGTGCTCCGTTATTTCTGATGCCCATGACAGATCACAGGCCATGCTGTAGCACATCTACTCTTACCAACAGTATCCTTACTAAGCAATTATTGTATTGTATTGTTAATTACTATATTACATAGCCTAATAAAATATTAATAAACCAATAAAACAAATATCCAACAAAAGCTGTTTCTATCAAAGTTAAGGTGAGTGCTTTGGAAATACACAAAACCTTAACATAACTCAGTAAATGGGTTCAAAAACTTTAATCATATAAATACAGAGTCATGTTAATGCTAAGTTATAAACTGATCCAGGGTATTCAAGAGGTTGGCTCTGGACTGTGAGCCTGTCTCTGCCACATACAAGCTACAGCACCTTTCTGCTAGTCATTTAACCCAAGACTCAGTTTCTTCAATAAAAATAGTGCTATTTCAAATAGGGTTGCTTTGAAATTAAACAAAGTATTTATAAAGGGACCAACACAGTACCTAACCCACAGTGAACAAATACCAATAGGTAATATATTTCAATCATTCCTTGGGAAAAATTCCCAAGGTAACTACTTTTTCAAAAGACCTAACGTTTGGGATATTTCTTATTATGATTGCATTTTACAGCCACTCTCAACTCGTCCTAAAGTGAAGCCCCTACTACCTCTAGGGCTTAGTCCTAATGGTAAAATTTCCAGTAAAATAAAATCACTAAAAAGACAGTAGGTGACCTGGCACGGTGGCTCATGCCTATAATACCAGCACTATGGGAGGCCAAGGAGGAACAACTGCTTTCGTTCAGGAGCTTAAGACCAGCCTGCACAAAAGCAAGACCCTGTCTCTACAAAAAAATAGAAAAATTAGCTGGTCGTAGTGGTGGGCGCCTGTAGTCCCAGCTACTCAGGAGGCTGATACAAAAGGATCACTTGAGCCCAGGAGTTTGAGGTTGCTGAGCTACGAAGACACCACTGCATTCTACCCAGGGTGACAGAGCAAGACTCTGTCTCAAAAAAAAAAAACATAGGTGACAGAACTCAGCCACAAAACTAGACCCTCCCTGAAAGCCAAGGGCTTAAAACAACGTATATCTGTCCTTTTATGTAGTATAATAACCCTCGTCTTAAAAACCTTTACATTCTATCTAGCCTTGATGCTTTTCTGAACATAGATTATATATCTCACTAAAAAGACATGTATATTTACCTTGATATTATCATTATACTCCCTTTTATTTTAAAGAGGAGAAAAGCAGCAATTTTCTTTAGACTCTGGAAGGAAGAGACCATGCTATACCCATTATTTAATTTCCAGTATCAAGCAGTAAAATGCAGTGAAAAAATTTTTGCATAAATGAAATTATATTCCTGTTCTTTTTTAAACTCAATAATCACAAATCTTATCATACCTACTCTTTTCTCAGTATACAGATGTACTGGGAAGGAAGATTCCATGGAGAGATAAAATCTTTCCCCAAATGCTTTATATACAAAGAAAAAAAAAAAGAACACCCTCTTCTTAACAGAATGGACTGCCATCTTGATGGAGATGGATATAGGGATGAAGAGGGAATGATTACCTACCATCAGATCAATAATTAATTCATACTGGAATTACAACTATTGTAAGACTGACCTCAGTGTGAATACACAACTTTTGAGCTTCCACTGCTTTTGGAGGCATCACCTCTAGCATGCAATCTAAAAGAAACTGTAAGGGCAGGCATGGTGGCTCACGCCTGTAAGGGAGGCCGAGGTGGGAGGATCACTTGAGCTCAGGAGTTTGAGACCAGCCTAAGCAAGAGCGAGAACCCGTGTCTATAAAAAATAGAAGAACTGGCCAGGCATGGTGGCACATGCCTGTAGTCCCAGCTACATAGGAGTCTGAGGCAGGAGTACTGCTTGAGCCCAGGAGTTTGAAGTTACAGTCCGCTCTGATGACCCCACTGCACTCTAGCCAGGGTGACAGAGTGAGACTCGATCTCAAAAAATAAAAATAAAAAAATAAAGGAAACTGTAGAGGCTTTATAACATGTGTAACATAATTATAACATTCATGAACATTTGGTACTACGAAGTTACCAAATGTAAAATAGCTATAAGTATTCAGATTAATAGGTAAACTTTTAATAAATACTAAAGAACTTACCTAGATTTATCCAAATTCCACCTGGCTTGAGTATTTTCCATATTGTATCAATATAATCAATTACATTGTGAGCTGTGTCTATGAAGAAACAGGTGGCAATACAGTCCCAGGTATCTAATCAAGAAAAATCAAATTACTGCAAATGTTATTTTGCTTTTTTAAAAAAATCCTTTAAACTTGCCAGTTACCTCTTACAGGGTTATTAATATTTTATTTAACTTCAGGGATACAGAAGTTAAGCTCTTCTTATCAACACTACAATCAAGTAACTAAATAATCACTTATAGGACATACTCTGTAATTCATAAAGGTGTTAATTATCTGATAATGCAAACAATTTGGAAATCATTTTTTATATCCTATCACTAGATATTATTACCATGTGATATTTATAAGAGTTTTTCTTTTTAGGGGTGGGGGTTCTTCTAGTGAGGACTAGAAAACCTGTTAGACAAATTCTAAAAGAGCTGTAACACTGTAAGAGGTTTTTTTATCATCTATTCAACTTCTAGCCTTCACTTAAAATCAGTTTAGACAAAATAATTGTATTTGCATTTAAATGAGTGTTAACTATCAATTCTGGTAGGTTTCAGAAAGACTATAGGCACTAGTTGCCAACTGAAACATGAAGGACATAAAAATACCTAAACATACACATGATTTTGGATGATCAGGGAAAAAGGGGCGTGGGGAGCACATAGAAGCAGCAGGTGAGAACCCTGCTTTTTTCTTTGGAGGCTGTGGCCTGGCACAGAGAGCGATCCAACCAAAGGTGTGGTGGTGTGGTGTCTATACAAATGCTGATGCAGTCACGGTAACTTGATCCCACCTAGGATTAACCTCACCATCTGCTCTCTCAAACCTTGGTCCAGAAGAAAAGAATTTGTACTTGCCTAAGTGATATTTTCCATTATTTCACTTCTTATCCCTAATACCTAACATCTTTCACCTCTCCCTTTCTTCCTTCAGAGTACAAACTGTCTCAATCTCAGAGTTCAGAGAAAAATAAACAAAAACTTTCTATGTTGTAAAAAAATAAATAAAAACATGTTATGTTGTTACTTCCCTTCTCCAAGCTTCCCAATGACATCCTATCTTCCTCAGATTACAAATTAAAGTCCTTGCTACGGCCTACAAGTGTGCTTCACCCAACCCTCTCCTGGCTCCCACCACCAGGCCTGTTGCTTACTATACCCCAGCTCCTCCTAGACCAGAACAAGCATCTCTCTAACCCCTAATCCTCTTCCTTCTACTCCCTCTGTCTGCAACATTCCCCCTCCAATATCCAATGGCTTGCCTCTTCACTTTTTTGAGATTCTCTGCTTGACATTATTCTTTTTAGTTTCTGCTCTCAGACAGAACTCCCTGACAACTCTATATAAAAGCAGCAGCCCTTCCCCAGTCACTCTGTATCCCCTCTACCCTGCCTCATTCTTCTTCCTCACAATATAATGTTTGCTACTGCCTGGCTTCCCTACTAGAAGTTCCCTGTGGACAGGGACAGTTTTGTTCACTGTTCTCTTTCAAATGTCCAGAACCACCTGGTACTTAATAGGTATTCACACAAATTATCTGTTGACTGAATGATCTTGCTGACCCCCCAGCATTCTATTATTCTCTGTCCTTTTACTGCCAATCTCCCTTTCTCTAATGCCTAACACAAATTTCGCCAACGGTTTGCTAGACTGAAGTCTGAACTTCACAGCTTGACTATAAAGGTTTTTCATAATTTGGAATGAACCTACTTTTCCAGACATATCTCCCCTTAAACCTTCTCTTTCTCTGCCAGTCCAACTGTGCTGCCATCCCCAATCACTTTATTCATTATATCTTTGTACCTCTGCCTGCATCGAATACCATTCCTCCCTGTCCTTCATCTACATCTTCATTGCATTAATTACTCATTTGAACTTTATTTACAACTGTCTTATATTAACAGACTCAACAGATTCTAAACTTCTTGATTGTAGATATCTTATACTTCTTTGTATTTCCTATCATTGCCCTGTACATAACCTTGAAAACATTCTAAATTAGCACTGAAGTATACCTTATATTCTTTCATCAAAATGAATGACTAAAACTTTGGCTTAGGATAAAATTAACTCATTAATTTTAGAATAGAGGACAAGACCTTTAAAATGCTTGCTTTGGACTTACTGCATTCTGAATAAATCTCCTGAAAATCTCCTGCTGTCATAGAAAAGTTAGAACCAGGAGGAAGACTGTGGGGGTCAACATCAGGGAAAAAGATGGGTCGAATCTGATCAGCTGATCTCCGGTTATTGCTAAACTGATGGATCCAGGGATAAAGTTTATATTTATTAATTTCAGAACATCTGCAAAATATGAGCATAAAATTCAGTGTTAACTAAATGTCTTACCAAGAAAATCTACTTTAAACACTAAAGTATAATCTGTTTGATTGAAGGTTTGCATATATAATTCATTAACACTTAAAGTGTCACTATTACACCCTACCCAGTTATCTGAAAATGTATATAATATATATATAGATGAGCAAAAATCATGGATTAAAGACAGAAAAAAAAGGTAAATTCAGAGCTATAAATATGCTGGTCATTCAAATTTTTAAAAATGTATGTATTTTCAAGTTCAAGTAAAACAGTCCAACTAGTTTTTTAAAAAAGGTATTGGTTTCAACTAAAACAGTTTGCTATTTTAATTATTTTGTACAACCTTCTTCTTTTTCCCCTCTTGCCAACCTCCTAAAACTCATACTGCCATCCAAGACAACATATTACTTATATAAGGCAGCTATTTATTTTTCTGTAACACGTCTCTGGCTTTAAAAATAAGAACTCTTTTCCACTACCTTCCAAAAGAGGCCACAAGTTCTAAGAGATCTTTCCAACTCAGCCATGTGAACATACTTGGCCATTTTATAAGAATGTGATTAAATAGTTATAAATGCTACACTAAACTGTTATTCATCAAAGAAATAAAGGGGTGAAGAAGTTTAAGGAATAATGAAACAAACAAAAATAATAATCCTTCCTGGATCATACCTAGTCCAGAAGATTTTGTACAGAAATCATTTCTTTCATGGAATGCCCAATCACCTTCTAAAAAATCACTCACCCATCCTGTTTTAACATTCTGTTAACTAGGCAACTGGTTAAAGTGGTAATTTGTATAAGCACTTTGATTTTAACATAAGAAACATTTATGATATATATCATAATCAAATACTACGTACTTATCTTCAAATTCAGAATTGTTCAAGAATAGGTAACTCAATCTGATTCTGAGAAATTACTATTTCCAGCAAAAAATAAATTAAATACCTGTTGAGTACAAAGTTGGAAGAAAAGAGCATAAAAAAACTCCATTCATTTCCTTGACAAGCATAACCTAGCATAGCTATTTCCCAGGCCAGTCTTCCTAGTCCAGCACCAGGTACCAGAATATTTACTTTAGAAGGATCCCTGAAATGAAATAAGGCAATTATGTCCAAGCCCTCCAAGGAAAAAAAAGACAAAATCCACATTAACGACTAAAAACTTACTCAATTATTCAATAAGAAAAGCTCACTAAGACTCTGACTTCTTAAAATTGAGAAATATTTCTATATATAAGAGGTATAAGGAATTGTCATATATGTTCAGATATCAGGTAAAGGTTTTATCCCCCCAAAATTATTTTTCAGAAAAAAAGGAGTCACCTTATATCTGAAGACATACGAAGTGACTCATATTCCTAATAGCCATCACCTAAACAAGTGTCTTAGAAAGACAAATTATTCCATAGGGATCTCAATTAAATATGAAGAGTTTGAACAAAATTACTGCATCATATGGGACAATAAAACAAAATAAACTTTATTTCTAAATTCTGTATATAATACAATGGTTTACGTAACTAAATTAAATATATATAAAATTTAATGTAGCAGGTATATCTCTAAATCCTTATATATTTCAGTGGGCAAAAGAATTTGGGAGGAGGAAGAGTTTCATAAGGAAAATGGGAAACTGCCTTCTAATTGAGCGCACTCAATGGCAAATATATTACACCAAAACGAAGGTTCACAACCAAACTAATGTCTTCCACTTACTAGTATCTTATTGCCATCAAACATTTCCTTTGCTATAAGATCCACGATTCCACTTTCAAACTGCTAAAAAGCCGTAGCAAAGAAAAGCCCTTTCTCAGGAATTTTGGTAAATCAATATAATCCAGAGGAAACAAAAATGGTATTCTTAATAGGAAACCAAAGGAAGATGTATATAATCTGCTGTCATCATGCAATTAAAAAGGAGTTTGACTATTATATACCCTAAATATGGTTCACAAATCAATTTCCAAACCTACTCCCACTCACAATTCTTTTTCATCTTTAAACTACATGGTCTTCAAGTTTGGTTTGCTCTAAACAGCAGCAGGGCATTTTACTAGTAGCCCATATGATAACCTTTGCATAACCCACTTCAAAATGAAAAAGAAATAAACAAGGGCTTTCAAAAGTTCAGTCTACAAATATAGTAACAGGGGAATTTGCCCAAGGTCATTCAGTCTTATCTATATATGGAACATGTGTTTATATGAAAACTTTAACAAAGACTAATTTGTTTCACTGTTGAATTTTTATACACAATAAAGCATAAAAGAAAACTTGTTAAAAATGATTTCTGACAAATAGACCTATTACGATTAGTTAAAATATCCTTTAATATTTGATATGGGCAAGCGGATAAGAAGGAGCCACGTAACAGTGTTCACTAAAACATTTTCTTCTCACTCCAGATTATATATAATTTGTGTATACGCAAGTGCACACTTTAATTTTAATAAAAAGAGAATGGATCCATCCTTTCACTTTGTTCAGGCTTATCTATATATCAGTCACCTAACAAGAATATGCATATTTTTAATGTTAGTATTTGAAATACTCCTAGCTCTAGGACTCCCTACTACTCCTTGTATAAAAGATCTGTCACTAAGGCACCCCACCCAGGCTTCACTCTCTCTTTTCCCACTCCCTAAGACCCACCAAAAGCCCCGCTGTCTGGAAATATCTTTCTTTTCTCAGTTCCCATTTGCCTAATCAAAACATGCATTTCCATCCCCACTCTCCAAGTGGCTGTTCTCAGTTTGGAATTTAAAAAAAAAAATCTGATCAAAGCAATGCAACAGAAAGTAAAGGATTTAGAAGTAAATTCATATAGTATTTAAATCTTTATAAAAAAATCACTAGCAATCCATTTCTGAATGGATGATAACCCAAATGAAAAATTACCATGCAGAAATTAGAAATCATACTAACCTTAAGGGAAAGCTGTGCTAATAATGATAAAAACAAATTATTTTGGTAAGTTATGGAAAGTTAACTTTATGACTACTATTAACAAACTTGCCCTAACTGATCAGAAACATAGGACTCTTTACTCCCACCTTATGGCAGAAAATATATTAGCAACACCTTGTATAAAACTGCTCTTAAAAGGCTATAATCAAGCCACAGAATGTAAAATCTTAAGAGTAAGCAGAGACTAGTAGAGATCTACAAATTATTTGCATTAGGACAAGACAGATTTAAGTGGGCATATAAGAAGAGACATTAAAACAAACCCTCTAGTCCTGAAAAAATGATCAAGAACCAATGAATGGGTGAGTTGGAGAAAATTTTTCCCTAAATCTTTGTTCTTAGCTAGATTTTCTTCATTTGGTCTTTATATAAGAATACTAACTATATATAAGAATACTAACTTTATATAGGAATACTAAGGGAATTTCCTCTAATTATAATGTGTATGAAACTAAGCCATTCTAAATGGCAATTTCTGCAATGAATCCTTATAAACTCTAGACTCAAAAGCATTTCTTTGAAGACATTCTGTGGAGAACAAACATAAGTCTAAACACAGTGTGTAAGGGGGAGATAACGTTAAACCAGGCTGAAACTTTAAAAAACTGGAATAAAGAAGCATGTGATATGTGACTTAGAGATCAAATGTTGCCTTCTTGAGATTCTTGGCAAAAATTAGCAATTCAGCCAACAAGTTTACCAAGTTAATAAGGTCCAAATATGGAGAAGCAGTATATTTACTACAAATGTGACACCCCTGATAATTGGGGAGAAAAAGTTTCGACAGTTGAATCAAGACAAACAGGGATAGAGAAGAAAGGGTACATCTGTACACATATAGCACGTGTGTCTGAAGAGGCCATGGATTGCATTTCTATGTCCCTTTCTGCTTCAACTGTTTCACCAGCAGTAAATGTTGATCTTGATAGAGGTTTCCTTCATCATACACAGAACTATCTTTGTTTGCATTTCAGTTGTAGATTAGAAAACTCCAACACAAAATACTTTCTCTGGTTGTGTCACCATTATGACACTTGGCTGACCCCTGGTGGTAGTACATACAACTTTTAAGTACCAAAAGTAGTTCTCTTTGAATCACAGATATTCTCCTATAAAACAAAAACTACTAACTACATGTGGCTACGGAACACTTATAATGTGGCTAGTCCAAATTTAGATGTTTTTCAAAGTGTAACATCATATTTCAAAGACTTAGGCTAAAAAAGAATCATAATATCTAATAATCTTTTATATTGATTACATGTTGAAATATTTTGGAAATATTGGGTTATTGATGTATTATTTTTAACTGTTTCTATTTATGGCTATTAGAAAATTTAAAATTACAAACATGCTCTGCATTTGTGGACTGCACTACATTTCTATTGAACAGTGCTGGTCTATACTGTACACATAAATCATAAAAACATAACACTGAATGAAAAATAATTGTGAAATGATACTCTAAACCATTAAACCTCAAAATATACAGAACAATATGTGTATAAACATTTAGTTAATGTGGAAATGCAAGACTAGAATAACAAAACAACAAACGCATGTTAGTGGTTATCCCAAAAGACAGACAAAAGTGCTCTGCATAGTTTGCAGGACAGTTTCAACTTCACCCGTAATATTTCTTTAAAAAAAAAAAAATATATATATATATATATAAAATCTGAAGCAAAATATGGCAAAATGTCAATGTTTAATAGAGCTAGTGTTGAAATATTTGTCTGTTCATTGTAGAAAATGGGATATAAATCAGGAGCGTCCTTCAAAAATATGATCCCAACTTACCTCTTCATCCACTCCCAACAAAGGACTCCTTACTTCAGACAACTTCCCACTGATCCCAGAAAAGACTTTATTTGAATCTTTAGAGCTCCTACACATCCACAGAAACTCAAATTATCACTTCATCTATCATTCTTACTATCCCAGGCAAACCTTGAACTCACTTCTGTATGCTTTCAGCACTTCATCCATACCTCTGTTATGTAAGTTTATATGCCAGGTTCTTCACTTTGCTTTCTTCATTTAAGCAACTACAGCCCACAGGCCAGTCATCTGTGTTTATAAAGTTTTACTGAAACACAGTCATGCCCATTCACTTAAGAACTGTCTATGGCTGCATTCCCACGACAGCAGAGCTGAGAAGTCCCCACAGAGACTGTACTGGCTGCAAAGCCTAAAATATTTAATATCTGGCACTTTGAGAAATGTTTGCCGTTCCCTGATCTAATATATTTTGAATCTCTTTCCCTAGCAGTACACAGAGCTTCCTTAATTTTAGTGCATGATTGTACCATAATTTATCAAAATCCCCTAATTAAGGGCATTTATATTGTTTCTAATCTTTTGCTATTATCATGTTAAAACTAGTATCCTTGGCATGAATCATTTCCACATGCAGAAGTATGTCTGTAGAACAGCTTCCCTGAAATTGAGCTGCAAGAATCAAAAGATCTGCACATGAATTTTGACAAATATTGCCAGATTACTCAACCTAAGATTTTTTACTAATTTATTCTATCGGCAAAATATTTAACTTTCCTCATACTTTTCTTGATAGTTATCTAACTTTTAAATCTTTGCAATGCAATACATGAAAAATGGCACCTTAATGTGGTTTTTACATTTGAATTTTCTTATGAGATTGAGTGTCTTCTTGTATTTCTTTTTCTGTGAACTACCTATCAACACCATTTTTATACTGGGTTATAAATGTGGAATGGTTTTTCCATTGGGTTATTGCTCTAAATTTAACCCACTTGAAATCTTGATTTGAAAGCAATCTGAAACACATACTTGTCTTTGGTCTAGGAAGGCTTTCAAATGAGGAAGAAATCTATTTTCATTCTCTAAAACTACTGCCTGCATTATTTGGCAGTCTACATTTCCTCCATTTTTTCTTTTAAAATGGATTCTCCTAGCTAAAAGAATCATTTCAAAACTATAATTTACATTCTTTATTTTAACCTAAGTGGAAAAAATGCTTTAAAGCTCACAGTTTTCTTTCCTAATGCTTACTATGTAAAAGAAAAAAATACATTCCACCAGTCAATAATAAATCAGTACCTTCCTGGAGTGTTAGAGTATGTATATTGAAATACAAAGACATAAATCCCCCCCCCCAAAAAAACAAAATATCACTTCAAATTCTTCTAAAATTGAATGGGCTAATGAAAATAAGATCTGAAAAATATAGTCCAGGAACTTTCAGGATTCATAAAAAACATAATCCTATATGTGATCCCTCCTTTCAGATAGGATTCAAACTTAAGAATCCATATTTCTTTAGCAACTATAAGTTTTACAGCACTGAACTCTTCAATTTAAATGACTAGATACTTAACTTGGAAAAACTGTAAATCTCAATGTGCACCATTCAGACCATCAATTGAGAAGAGTTATATTGTGATGTTCAATGTATGAAAAAAAGGTTTAAACCCTGTGTTCATACTTTACATTAAAACATATATATACATATATATAGCTAATTTCAAAGAGCAACTGCTCACTAGAGCAGAGTTCAAAACCTACTTAAAACAAAAACAAAACAGAGGCTAATAATTACTGAAGTATTTGGCATTCAGCACAATGAAAACAGCATTTCCTTAATTAACAAACAGACCCTATACAGAACTCAATCTATGGCTTGTGCTTAAAGCTGCTTGTGCTTGCAAATTCAGGCATATCAAAAATTCTAAACATAGACAAATTAGACAAACTGGTAAGTCAATTATGTTCCCATAAGAAAAATATTTTAAAGGTCACAAATATAGTAACTCTATGCATACTCCAGTAAATATACTATCTTCTACAGGCAGTTCACTTAGAAAATACCTTAAGTGAAATTTCAAAAAGAAGAGAACACAGTGAAAAGCTAGTTGACATAAATTTGAGTCAAATCTAGCCTGAATATAAAAACATCAGATTCCCATGTACTTGCTGTGGCACAAACAAGATCCTGGAAATTTATCTGAGAGACCCAAAGTTGACCACAATTTATCTAGAACCAAGCTGGATTCTGAAGAACTATAATTAATGCCTCTTTTCCAGGCCCTTGGGTTTACTTTTTATGGCAAAGCTATGAATTTAATATGGATATGGCCTTTACTGTGTTTCATTAGCTTTCTTGTTCAGGTTTTTTGATAGCATCTTATCTACTATAAGGAAATCAATCTAAATTAAACAAGAAAAACAAATGATGTATGAGTAAATGTAATTTTTCCACTGGGTCCAAGAATGGTAAAAAAAAAAAAAAAAAAAAAAAAAGTTTGATAGATATTTCAGTGCACTTCATTTAAAGTTTATATATACATTGTCACTTTTATAACATTAATTACTTCCAGGGAAGGAAACTGGGTAGCTGGGGAACAATTAGGGAAAGGAGACTATATATCCCTTGAAACCTTTAAAATTTTGAACGCTGCAAAATGTTTTACCTGTTCAAAAACTGTTTTTAATTACTCTTTTATTTTTAAAATCACCTATTAGAACCATTGAGTTCATTCATCCTTTCCTCACCAATCTACATTCTGTTAATAGTAATAATAACAATAGCAGAAAAACAACAGTAAAATAGTGCTAGTTCACTAAGTATCTTTAACAATGGCATGCCCTTTTAGTATTGCTGACATTGTTATGCTAATTAGATAGCATGATAATACATGATTCCATAATAACTAGGAATAAAGTCATGTTTTAAGTACCGGAAACGGAGTTGACATTTAGCCTTCGAAATTCACTCACACTTTGGTAAATTCCTATTGTAAAGAGCCTTACTAATTATAACCTACTTTTAGAAATAAAGATATTTTGAATTTTGAGAGATAACTGGACTTTATAGAAACTATTAAACTATTATCTACTACTTTATAGAGCATAGCACTGAACATACACATTGAGAGGGCAATGTTTATTAAAGTTCATGAAACTGAAAATCATTTATAAACATTATAAAATAAGAACATATAAAAGATTAGATTATAATCCTAATAACTGTAGAGTATTTAATATATTACTATTGATAAAAATTAACAAAATAACCTACATTAGCATTTATTCCAGTAAACAAGAGTAGCCTTTAAGAATGGTTATTTTTAGTTATTTATTTCAACTTAAGCCATGTCTTATTAGGGAAGACTTCGTATTTTTTTTGTTTGTTTGTTTTTTTCTTTTTTTTTGAGACAAGGTCTTGCTCTGTTCCCTGGGCCAGAGTACAGTGGCATCATCATAGCTGCAACCTCAGAATCTTGGGCTCAAGCGATCCTACTGCCTCAGCCTCCCAAGCAGCTGGGACTACAGGCATGCTACCATGCCTGGCTTTTTTTTTTCTTTTAATCTTTTTTGTACAGACAGGGTCTCACTATGCTGTTCAGGATGGCCTTGAACTCCTGGCTTCATATCATCCTCCTGCCTCAGCTTCTTTGTATCTTAAATAAAGAGAATTTAAAGCAGATTGTTATCTCAATATTCCATGGTAAGGCAAAAATCCTTCCTAACAAAGAAAAGTCCTGGACAAGATGTGCTCACAGGTGAATTCCACCAAACATTAAAGAATTAACACATTAACAATCCGTCTCAAGCTCCAGGCCAGCATTACCTTGATACCAAAAGTAAAAACATCACAAGAAAAAATTACAGATCAATGTCCCTTATGAATATAGATGTAAAAATCCTTAACAAAATACTAGCAAATTGAATCCAATAACATATTAAAAAGATTATTTACCATGACCAAGTGGAATTTATCCCAAGAATGCAAGGAATGCAACATAAGAAAATCAATCAATGTAATATATCACATTAACGAAAGAAAAAACTATAGGGTAATCTCAATTGATGCAAAAAAAGGCCTTTGACAAAAATCCAACACCCTTTCATGAGAAAAACTCTCAGAAAACTAGTACTAGAAGAAAAACTCCTCAATATGATAAAGGGTATTTATAAAAAACCCACAGCTGATATCATATTCAATTCTGAAAAGACTGAAAGCTTTCTCCCTAAGAACAGAAAGAAACATGATAAGGAAATAAAAGGCATTCAAATTGGAAAGGAAAAGGTAAAAACTATCTCTTTTTGTATGACATGATCCTATATGTAGAAAATCCCAAATAATCCACAAGAAAGCAACAAGAGCTACTTAACAAATTAAGTAAGATTGCAGGGTACAAGATCAACACAAAGAAGTCAGTTGTGATTGTACACATCAGCAATGAAAATTCTGCAAAGGAAGTAAAGAAAATAATTTCTTTTATAACAGCATCTAAAAGAATTAAAAACTTAAAAATAAATCTAACCAAGGTGAAAGACTTGTACATCGAAAACTACACAACATTGTTGATAGAAATTAAAGATCTAAATAACGAAAGATGTCCTGTCTTAATGAGAAGATATAACACTGTTTAAGATGTCAGTAGTATTAATACCTAAAGCAATCTACATATTCAACACAAACCCTACCAAATTCCAACAGTTTTTTATGCAGAAATGGAAAAGCCTACCCTAAAATTCACATAGATTTGCAAGGAGCCCCAAATAGCCAAAACAATCTTAAAAAAAAAGAACAATGCTGGAGAACTCACACTTACTGATGTTGAAATTTACAAAACTATAGCAATTAAAATTGTATGGTGCTGGCATAAGAGCAAACATATAGACCAATGGGATAGAATGTAAAGCCCAGAACAAACCCTCACATACGTGGTCAACTGATTTTCAACAAGAATACCAAGACCACTCAATAGGGAAAGGACAGTCTTTTTAACAAATGTGATTGGAAAACTAGGTATCCATATGCAAAAGAATGAAGTTGGACCCTTATTATACCACATATAAAAATTAACTCAAAATGGACCAATGACCTAAACCTAAGAATTTAAACTATAAAAATCTTAGCTTATTTGTTAAATCCTTTACTTTTTTTTTCAATTTTAGAGACAGGAGTCTTACACTGTTGCCTAGGCTGGAATGCAGTGGCTATTCAGAGGCACAATCATAGCACATATCACACTACAGCCTAAAACTCCTGGGCTCAAGTGATCCTCCTGCCTCAGCCTGCTGAATGGCTGAGACTATAGTATGTATTGCCAAGCAGGGACCAAGTATGTCTTGATGCAAAGATCTACTGCAGGAAAGATGTCAAAATCAATGGGCATAAAAGGTGAGATGCAGATGAAACTTCAGAAACTATTTCAAGTTCTGGAAAGCAACAATATCCCTATACTGCTACATTTCTAGGTGCAAGGTTTACATACAAATAAGTGATTGATTGATACAGCTAATACATGCAAGTACATTAGAAATTATAAACACTTAAGTGATTCACTCAGCCCTCCCACTCCACTAGCAGCCTGACTAAAGAGAATGCTTTTTTTCTGGTTGTTAATATTATCGACTTCAGTGTCTACTATTTCTTTACATACAATGTCAGGCATTCAAATCAAAAAATTATGAGATATACAAAGAAGCAAGAAAAGGTAACCCATTATAATGAAAAGAAGCTTTCAAGAGAATAGTCCCACAAACAGCATGTATGTTGGAATTACCAAGCAGGAATTTTAAAATAACCATGAAATATATGTCAAAGCATCTAGTGGAAAAGGTAGCTCACATGTACAAACAGGGAATTTCAGCACAGAGAGTGAGTGTGTGTGGAAGGGATTGGGGAGAGAAAGAGGTGCTAGAAATAAAAAAAATTAAAAAAACAAAACAAAAAAACAGTATCAAAGAACTCTTTCAAAGGACTTATAGGAAAATTAGCACAGCAAAGAATCACTGAAGTTGAAGTGAAGTCAATAGAAATTATCCAAACTATAATATATAGAGCTAGGGAAGGGGTAGTGTGGTAAAAGATCCATTTGAAACCTGAAAAATAATATCCAACAGTTTAATATACTGTAACTGAAGTACCAGAAGAGAAAGAAGTAATGTGGTGACAATAGCAAAGAATTTCTGAATTGATGATATAGATCTACCTAAACCCCAAGAAGCTCAGCAAACCCCCAAGTGGGGTGAATATAAAGAAAAGCACATTTAAGACACCTCAGTCAAACAGCTAAAAAACAAAGGTCGGGTGGGGCAAATGGGGAATAACTGCTTAATGGGGTATGAGGTTTTATTCTGGTTGATGAAAATGTTTGGGGCCGGGTGCGGTGGCTCATGCTTGTAATCCTAGAACTCTGGGAGGCCAAGGCGGGAGGACTGCTTGAGCTCAGGAATTCGAGACCAGCCTGAGCAAGAGTGAGACTTCGTTTCTACTACAATTAGAAAGAAATTAGCCAAAACAACTAAAAATAGAAAAAAATTAGCCTGGCACGGTGGCATGTGCCTGTAGTCCCAGCTACCCAAGAGGCTGAGGCAGGAGAATTGCTTGAGCCCAGGAGTTTGAAGTCGCTGTGAGCTAGGCTGACGCCAAGGCACTCTAGCCCAGGAGGCAAGAGAGTGAGACTCTGTCTCAAAAAAAAAAGAAAAAGAAAATGTTTTGGATCTATATAGAGATGGTGGATACATAATATTGTGAATGTACTGAATGCCACTGAATTGTATGCAATGATTACTTTTGTAATATGCATTTCACCTCAACAAAAAGGTGAGGGAAAAAGATATGAATACATAATTCTCAAAATAAGAAGATATAAAATGACCCTTTAATGTATGAAGATGTTCAACTTCACTCATGGTAAGAGAAATGCAAGTCAAAACTATGCCAAGATACAATTTCCCACCCATCAGATTGGCAACAAGTGCAAAAGCTTAATAATGCAAATGTTTGTGAGGACTATTAAGTAAACAGGCACTTTCATACATTGCTGGCAAGATGACAAGAATACAACCTTTACAGGAAAATACAGCAATAACTAGCAGACTATAATGTGGCCCTACCTCCTGGTCTCCATTCCTTTTATACTCCGTTTCCCTATGACAAAGGATGTCACTCCTATGACTTTCACACTGTATGTCTCTGTTTAGAACTTACTTATCTAGAGACTCTCCTCACTGGCTTGATGAAGTAAGTGGCCATTTTGGAAAAGCCCAAGACAAGTACTTTGGGAAGCTGAGGCAGGAGGATCACTTAAAATCAGGAGTTTGAGACCAGCCTGGCCAACATAGCGAGACCCTGACTCTACAACAAAAGAAAAAAATTAGCTGGGCATGGTGGTATGCACATGTAGTCCCAGCGACTCAGGAGGCAGAATCAGAAGGATCACCTGAGCCCAGGAGTTCAAAGCTGAGTGAGCTATGATTGCACCTCTGCACTCCAGCCTGGGTAAGAGAGGGAAACTCTGTCTCAACTTTAAAAAAAAAAAAAAGACCTTAAACAGAGAAACTAATTAAGCCATGCCCAAACTCCTGACCCAAAGAAACTGTAAAATAAACGTCTGTTGTTTTAAGCAGTTAAGTGTGTGGTAATTTCTTGCACAGCAACAGACAACTAATATGCTTAATATACTAACCAAGCTACATATGCATTTACCTTTCAGATGCAGGAATCCCACCTCTAAGAATTCAAACTAAAGACAGAACCTCTTGCACACATACCTAATGGTAAGAAATATATAAGGGTCTTCCCACTAGCAAATGGGAGCTTCATGGTCTTGGTTCCAAACACTATAAACCCTTGACCAGTTGACTTTGATTGCTGTCACTTATACCCAAGCCCTGTGTGTACATTAATATGCTGGGTCAGTTAAAAGCCCAGATACTGGAGGGCTTCAAATTTTAATGATTTTTAAAGAATTAAGGCTTCTTTTCTTTAAGATGATCCATGCCCAAGTCCACAAGCATGCTGACAGTGGGTTTCTGTGGCAAAGTGTAAGTTGTTATTACATTGTGCTTTTAGAAATTCAGAGGCCATGAGATCTACTTATCAGGATCAGGAAGATAAACCCTTCAGGGATATTATAATGGATATTTCTTTCCCTCAAAACCTCATGGACACTGGGAAGGAGGTTCCACAATCCTATGTCTTTGATATTTCCAAATCCTCACAAACACATATAGGTGCTGTAATTGCAACAGGAAAATGCATGATGGAAAATTTTCATGACCCATGCACTCAAAAATCATCCTAGCTGGATATAATTTATGATGTAATTAAGTGCCAACCAATATTTCTTACCATAGGACTGGCCAGGAACTGCTGCAAAGACAAACAAACAGATCCCTCTGTATTATTTACATTTTAATACGTGGTAGCAAGAGATCAGGAGAAATTAGTTCTGAGATTATAATATGGATTTTGTTTAAGATTATGGAGTAAAGTTATTTTTAAATTAAAAAAGTAGATATGCTTCTAACAATATGAAAATACATATGTATGTATGTTATTAATTATAGCCTTATTTATAATTGCCAAGGTACTGCCAACTATTAAATAACCAAATGTAGGAGAGTGGCTGAAATAAACTATAGTATATCCAAATAACAGAGTACTCTGTAGGCTGGACTTTAACTCCTAGACTAAATCCTCTTGCCTCAGTTTCCCAAGTAGATAGGCAACATGCACACACTACTGCACCCAGCCTGTTCATTAATTTTGCAGAGGTATTTTAGAGCAGTTCCCAAATATTGCTATCTTTTTCCCGAACTTCAGTGTGCATCTCTAAGAAAATTTTTTAAGATAACCACTATCCCATTATCTCTATCAACAAAATTAATAAGTTCATAATATCATCTAATACTCAGTTCTTATTCAAATTTTCCCAACTGCCCCAAAGATGTCTTTTTATAGTTTTTCAAAATCAGAATAGTATACCTACTACATATCTTTTAATCTTCAACAGTCTCTAATTTCCCTCTACCCTTTCTTTTTATTATGCCATTGTTTTGTGGGTTTGTTTTGAGAAAAACAGATCATCTGACCTGCAGAACATCCCACAATTTGTATTTGGCTGATCATTTCCTCATGGTGTAGTTTCTTGCTTCTTTTACTCAATATTATAAGGATTTATCTGCTTTGTTGTAATAGCTATAGTCTGTCCATTTTCAAAGTATGAAGCATTCCACAATTTATATATAACTAGAGGCATCTTTTTTTCACATACACCCCAGATCCTTTAACCATTTTTCTTTTTCTTCAGAGCATTACCACTACTTATTGGGCATATAGTGGGTATCTTATTCAATTGTCTTGAGGGCAAGAATCAAGTCTCTTTTTGTGTCTCTTACACTCCTTCTATACAGTAGTACTAATATATGTTGTTCAACTTGCTTAATTTCAATTTTCTTCTTAATAGTGAATTTGGCAAGGAACTTTCTTTTATCATTAAGATTCTGTTGAAAGCTACTTAACCTAACCTGGGTCATGATTTTTAATTGAAGACAACAGAATCCACTTTAGGTAGTTTAAGCAAAAAAATGATTTATTAAAGGAAATTAAGTACACACAACTTCCAGGAAGACCTGAGAACCAAGCTTGACTGCCACACAGGAACAATATAGCAGCCATACCTGTTGTTTCAAAAGAAACTGTTTAAATGGACACCAAGGCAACCACTGCCCACTACTCAGCTGTTAAAAAAAAAAAAAAAATGACTAAGGAAGATCTCCATGAACCCATCTGCTTATTACCCCCCAAAAAGAAGAGGAAGAATAAACCAGAAACCGATGATACTGATATTTACATGGGTGTAAATATCATGATGGGGGTGCTAAGATGGAGTATAGAAGGAATATGGGAGGAAATGAATGACACTTCTGAATATCACTTTTTTGTCTAATTTTGTTTAGTTGATACTCTATGAATAAAAAAATAACAATAAATCAACAAGGATACGGGGGCACAACAGGTCTGTCTACTAAAAGGCCCAGAAATAAATGTCATCTTAGTAACAATGAATATGCCTAGTGCCAGATCTTGGTTTCTACATACCATTCCACATTAAAAGAAGCCATGTCTTTGGAGAAACAGCCAATTCCAGAACTGAAGGAGTGAAGATAAAAGATGGGCCTGAAATATCTCACAGTGCCAGAAAGCAAGGAAGACTCCAAAAAAAGAATAAGATTGGGATATGCTGATATGTCAAAAGGACACAGGAGCCAACTTGAAGGGACTCCTGGTGGCCAAACTTGAGGCAATCTGAACAAAATAAAGCACAACAGTAATGGATTATAACCCACTATATAAAACAGGAATCAGGAGCCCTTCCTGATAAAGAGATGAATATCTAGATACACAGTGGGCAGGGGAGAAGGAAGTGCTATTCGTTACAGTACAATGCCAACTGATAATGTAGTTAG
Organism: Mirza zaza; assembly: GCA_008750895.1. Classification (NCBI taxonomy): domain Eukaryota; kingdom Metazoa; phylum Chordata; class Mammalia; order Primates; family Cheirogaleidae; genus Mirza; species Mirza zaza. The sequence continues at coordinate 116,239 of VSMD01060494.1, read as the reverse complement.
AAAAATCACCATTCCACAACCACCACAGCACAGACTGGTTCATGCAAGAATCATCAGTGGATTATAATTCTAGGGGAAGAAAAGTCTGAGGAGGAGCAGGATATTAACTGTATGGTCTCAAAGTGTCTTGCCAGAAGTTGCTTATTATAATAGTTTTGAGAAGAAAAACATTGACTGGTAGAGAAACCAGGTAACATTTTAATTGGGTGATTAAAATTGGCAATGATGGTCTGACAGACATTGTATGTCTCTGGATGTGATTACCTTTTTTTTTTTTTTTTTTTGAGACAGAGTCTCACTTTATTGCCCAGGCTAGAGTGAGTGCCATGGCATCAGCCTAGCTCACAGCAACCTCAAACTCCTGGGCTCAAGCAATCCTGCTGCCTCAGCCTCCCAAGTAGCTGGGACTACAGGCATGTGCCACCATGCCCGGCTAATTTTTGCTATATATATTAGTTGGCCAATTAATATCTTTCTATTTATAGTAGAGATGGGGTCTCGCTCTTGCTCAGGCTGGTCTCGAACTCCTGAGCTCAAATGATCCGCCCACCTCAGCCTCCCAGAGAGCTAGGATTACAGGCTTGAGCCACCGCGCCAGGCCAGGATGTGATTACCTTTTAAAGGACATAACACCAATTATGTACTACTTTCACTGGGGATATTCAACCTAGATCTAATCTTGAAAAAACATCAGACAATTTCAAACTAAGCAATATTCTATAAAATAACTTCCCTATATTCTTCAAAAACATCAATCAATGTCATGAGAGTCAAAGAAAGGCCAAGAAACTGTTCCAGCTTTAAGACTTAAGACATGGCAATTAAATGCAATACAATATTCTGGACTGGATTCTAGACTGATGGAAAACAAATGTTACAAAGGACATTACTAGAATAATTTATGAAACTTGAATATAGACTGTAGATTACACAACAGTATTCAAGGTTAAATTTCCTCAATTTGCTTATTTCGTGTATGTGTGGTTTTAGACACACACATATATAAAAGTAGGGGAAGGAGGGAAGAACGAAGAGGAAACAATGCAAATGTGGTAAGATGATAAAAATTGGTGTATTTAGGCAAAGAATAAATGGGAGATTTCTGTACAATTCATGTAACTTACCTGTAATGTTGAAGTTATCTTAAAATTAAGAGAAAAAAGAGACACACATATGTATTGAGATTTCTGGAGGGATATACCAAACTTAAAGTTGCCCATTGATGAGGGGAAAGAAATGAGGAAAAGGAGGCTCTCTACAAAGATCCCTTAAATGAGTGAATTCTATCCAGAGGTCCTCTTTAAATATATGTCCTCTAAGTCAGGGGCTCCTAACCTGGGATTGACAGATCCAAGGGATCTATAAACAGAATTCACTGGGTCTATGAAGGGGATGGGAAACAATTATATTTTAATTTCAGTAACTGATATTTTTTCTTCAATTACAGATGCAGGCAACAAACAATAATAGTTTTAGCAATACTTTTAACTTTATCACCCATAGAAATCACATAGATTTTCACCTCTCATTAGTTGATGAGGTTCTCAAAATAACGTATACTCCATTCAGCATTTTCATAATACAGTAATTACACTTGCTGCTAGATTGTATTTAATGTGATACATGATAAAAAGCATGTTATATCACAAATTTCCTTTCTAAATATTTTAATAATTGTATTTCAAAATAATTAGTTTCCTTGTAATCCTATGCATTTTATTTTATTCACTTAAAAAGTGTTATTCTGAAAAGTGAACCATGGGCCTCAGACTGCCCAAGGGTTTACTGTACAAAAAAGTTAAGAACCTCTGTTCTAAGGTACAGATCCATCATTTGCTTATAAGTATGTCACAATGAGGAGAATTAAAAGTTTGCAGCTTTCTGCTTTGCCATGAAGTATATTATAAAAGCAAAAATTATTCAAAATACTAACTGCAACCTCATACATGGCATTTAATAACAAACATAACACTCACACATGCAAAATATACAGGTACTCAGCAACTATAAAAATGAATCAGGATTGCAAAATGTCTTATAGAGAAACTCAGTGCTTGCATATCTTAAAGAAATTGGTTAAAAACAAAGTACTATTTACCATCTCTCTTTTGGAAAATTTTTTAAAATTTCTTTAATGATTGGCTGATAGCAGGCATCCCTTTCTGCTTTCCCAGTTTCACTCCAGTCTCTTACAAACTGTTTCAATGTGGATTTTAACTTATCCATGTCAAATGTAGATGCTGGCATAATCTTTCCATTCCCCTGTTTAAAAAACAGAAATCAATTAGCTTCTGAGAAAGTAATCAATTTTGGTTATGGTTAAATAGACATGCTACTAAGGGGTTATACAGGTGGTTTAGTGGATAAATCACTAGCCTCTCACCTCAATGGGGGTTCAAGTGCAGCTTGAGTTCCTAAATGAAAAGAGTTTGGAGGTCTCACTTCTACCCTCAAAAGATTAAGATCCATTAATCATAAAACCACCATATAATTAAGCAGTCTTTACTCAGGAGAGGACCAGAACTGAGTTGCTATGGAGACCAAACATCCTCTCTCTAAGAGAGGGAAGAATGTCCCTCCAGGTCATTGATGGGGCAGCATGGAGAGGCTCACTGGAGTGGCCCAACTGTATCCATCCTGTGGATACAAAAAGAGGACTTCAGTTTCCATTACTGCCAGTCCCTTGAGATTTATAAGTGAAAATAATTTCTTACAGTAAAAGATGAATATCAATGGATATACTGAAAAAAAATACGAGTTAAACAACAGAAATTAACTTTATATAGCTAGTAAAGTTGTTTATAAAAATTTAAATCACTAATCCTATACGCCAAAACATTTAAAATACTATGTGAAAATGCCAACAATTATATTAGTATTAAAAAAAAATCAGCGAACAAATCTAGTCTCTATTAAGCTTAATCAAATGACTGAACATATAAAAGAAATATTCTAAATAGAGCAAATGGCCTTTGCAGAATTATAAAAATGAAATCCAGAGAGATAAAAACCTCAACATATAGAGGTTAAACCCTAAAATAAAACCAAAGAGAACAAACTTTCACATACATCTTGTCCATATTCTTTATTTTCAAACATATGTATGCAATCATTCACAACGGTCAGTAGTATTTCTTGATTATGATCAATGCATTTCCGAATCTTGTCCAAGTGAAGGAGAAACTGAGGAAGTAGTTTCTGTTGATTAGCTGGAAGTGATCGAAACTGTCTTTCTGTTCGGTTCACTCGCTCATGCATACTGGTGCTAAAACATAAAAGGTGTTTTTTAAATTGGCAAAAGAATCTCATCAGAGGCCAAATTTATTTTAAGGTTATCATTCTGCACAATTACTCCCTTATTATGTTGAATACTGTACTACCATTTACAATCTCTTAGCTTTTTTAAGGATACGAACTTAGAAAGTTTCATAGGTTTTTTACTTTATTACAAATACTTCTCTAAGCAACCAAACAACATACAAATGGTTTCTAACTAGTAAAAGTAAGCATCTGCGCCAATTAGAAAGGGAAAAAGGAAACATAAAAAGCATTAGTGTACAATTAGTTCATTTTTATGATTTCAACTTACAAAGTTAAAATTTTCAACAAAAACAGCTGAATTCTTTAGATTTTTCCATTTTTAAGTAGCAAAATGCTGCTGTGAAATTATTTTAGAATATACTTAATATGTTTTGAAATGAACTAAAAGCCAACCAAGTTGAGTTTTTAAAAATATCATAACAAATCTTATATGTGACTAAAGTACAAAGCAAATTAAAAATTTAAATTCTGTAGGGTTTAACATGACAGTATCGACAATTTGCATTCCAAAAGTGTCCACATAACTCTAAAGGTCACTTTAGGGATTACTCATTCAAAAACCAGAAAAGAGAACTCTTTTAAAAGTGAAATATACATTCACAATGTCATTTTATTTACATCAACCAAATGGGCAAAATCTAAAAGCCTGCCTATATCAAATGTTGGTGAAAATGTGGAATAATTAGGACATTATATACTGATGATAGGTGTATAAATTAGTACAACCACTTTGGAAAATAGAGAACTACCTAGTAAAGCTTAATATGGTACATGCCTTATGACCTACCAATTATGCTCCTACACACCAAGAAACTCTTGCAAATGGGCACCATGAAACATGAATAATCTTCATCACAGCACTGCTAAAAATAACAAAACAAAAAATCTGGGAACAACCCAAAGGTGCATCATCAGTAGGCTGAATGAAGAAATTACAGTGTAGTTATACAATGGAATGCAGTGAATGAATAAATTATAGCTATATATAATATGAATAAAACTCAGGAATGTAAATATTTGTTGAAAAAGCAAGTTGCAGAAAATTACATAATGTACAATTTGCATTTTATATAAAACTAAACAATATGTTGCTTAGGGATTGAGTATATGTGGAAAAACCAAAAGGAAAGCAAGGAAATGAAAATTCAGGATTAGTGATTTTCTATGAGGAGGAAAAGAGATAGGATAATTTTTTTTGCAAAACTGGGTAGTAGATTCATGGGTGTTCATTCCTTACATTATATATATATATGTAATATTTTATATATTTCTTTTAAATGTTCTTTGGTATTTACTCAACATTAAATAAAAACCAAAAATACTTTTTCACTTGGTTGCCTAAATCTATTTATTCAAACAATTTTCTCATTTTTTCACCTTCTTATGCCAAATTACTCTCTAATTTATGAACATAACAAGAAAAGTTCAGAAGAAGCTCTTAACAAAACTTAAGCAAAAACCTTGCCATGTTTTTACAAGACTGTGTGTGGTGCTTCAGTAGGGGGGGCCCTTAAAGGTAATGTGAAGAGATCAAGTTTGCAGTGGAGAGAGTGTAACAGTGAGCTTTAAAGACAGACAGATTTGGCTTATGTCACCTATTTGCCATGTGACTCAAGGCAAGTAATTTTCTTCCCCTGTGCCAACTGTCTCATCTAGAAAAGCAAGATAATAAATAACAACAATGATGATGATCACAGAAGCTACTATTTATTGAGATTTAATTAAATGCCTGACACTAAACTAAGTCACTAAATATGGATTACTCTGAAAAATATCCATAAAACCCCATAAGGTAGGTACCTTTACATTCCTCTGCCTACCCAACGGGGTTTCACTGAAAATAATGTACACAAAACATAGTCCATTGGCTAAAAACATAGTAAGTGCTCAAAAAATAGTAGGCATATCTAACTGATATAACATGTTGACAGTGAAAATATAAAAAATGCAGAAAATTAAGAGTACTCAGAGAAAGGCCTAATAACCCCTCTTCTAGAAGAAACCACTTCTAACCTTTTAGCATATTTCTGTTAAGATAAAGTCATCTGGCACCTTTTAAAAACTGAATTATAATCATATATTTATGAGGTACAAAGTGATATTATATTAATATACGTATAAATGTGGGAAGACTGAAGATAATTAACATATCCGGCACCTCAAATACTTATAATTTATTCCTTCTAACTGAAACATTGTATCCGTTGACCAACATCTTTTCTTCCTCCTCCAGCCTAGGGTCACTGCCATTCTACTCTGTTTCTATGAGGTTGGTTGTTTTCGATTCCACATATGAATGAGAACATGTAATATGTGTCTTCCTATGCCTGGCTTATTTCATCTAGCACTTTTCTATTCCAAATATGGTACAGAGAACAGCAGATCACTTGGAAATGGCTAGGAATGCAGAATTTCAGGCCTACCCAGGACCTACTGAATTGGAATCTGCATTTTAACAAGTTCTGCAGGGGATCCATATGCACATTAAAGTTTGAGAAACACTTGCAATTCTTCATCCTTATAAGAAGTTTCTCAAATCAGAAAAAAGTTCTCAAATATAACAATGACTATAATAGTTGTTCATCATTCCATCTTATGCAACCAGTATTTACTTAGCTATTTCCCAACTATTAGGCATTTAGACACTTCCACTTGTCTATATGATAAACTTTTTGTGCTCAAAATGTCTGTCTTAGAAAGAAAAAAATTAGCATACATTCCCCAAAGGAGAATTACAGGTCTGAGGGAATAATTACATTTAAGGTTCTTGATACAAAATGATTTTCAGAAGACTGTATCAATTTACATTCCTATCAGTAGAGTATGACACAAAGGAACTATTTAAAAGTGGCCATAAGAAGTCAGGCAAACTTACTATGCAGTAGAGCTGCAACAGTTTACAATTCACTGTCAACACGTTAACAGTCTCATAGAACTTCCTTTTAGCACATGCCCCATAAAAACTTTCACTCCTTCCTATACAGCTAATATTGATGAATGGTACACCATAAATGCACCCAAGTCAGAAACCATGGACTCATCCTAAAATGCCTGTTCTTTTAGTCCCACAATCAATAAGCCCAGGATACAGTCTTTTTCTTTTTTAAGAGACAAGGTCTTGCTCTGTTGCCCAGCCTGGAGTGCAGTGGTGCTATCATAGCTCACAGCAGCCTCAAACTTCTGGGCTCAAGCAATTGTCCCACCTCAGGCTCCTGAATAGCTGGGCCTATAGGAGTAGCTGAGAGTATAGGCGTGTGTCACCACTTCCAGCCAGTTTATTTTTCATAGAGACGGGGTCCAGGCTGGTCTTGAGCTCCTGTCCTTGGCTTCCCAAAATGCTGGTATTACAGGCGTGAACAACTGCACCCAGCCCAAGATACTTTTTTAATTTATTTCATAAAACTATCAGCAAATTACCCCATTTTTAATGCTTTACTTCAATCCCCATTATGTCTCTCAAAGATTACTGAGCGGCTTGTTACCTAGGAGTACTGTTACTAGTTGAATGCTGTCCCCAAACTAACTCCTCCCCCACTTTCTCCATCCCTACCTGTAATCAGATGAATTCTTCTAAAATACAAGTCTCATCTTTGTCACTACTGAACCTCCATATATCAGCCTATGTAGAAAGCAAGTAATAAATGTCCAGTTATACTACTAAGGTATCACCTATTGGTTCTCCATGGAGACTACTTATTACCATGGTTGCAGGGTGTTGAGGTGAATTATGGATTGGTCAGAAGAACTGTCAATTCCTGATACAGAAGTGGAGCAATCACACAGAGCAGGATGAGATGCTGCATATCCCTTAACCCCTGGTTACTTAAGGGTGTGCAAAGCTGCTGGTAACACACCCACAGTCACTCTTCAAATAGGTGAGGTCTCACCAAAGTTGAGAACATAGTCCAACCTTAACTATATTAATTGGGGTTAACTTCACTATCCTGGAAATGTCTACATTATCAATATGCTTTAAGGCAGGGGTGGGCAAACCAGCCCACTGGCTACGTGATCATTTTTGTAGACTCTTATTAGTACAGAGCCACACGCAATTATTTACACATTACCTATGGTGGCTTTCACTCACGTTGAATAGTTCTAACAGAGACCACTTGGCCCTCAGAGCTTACAATATTTACTGCTTGGCCCTTTTAAGAAACTGTACTGAAGCTACTTTAAAGGAATGTTTTACAAACATCAGACTTTGCTTGGTTCTGAACTAAGTCAGCATCAAGAAGCCACATCCTCTAGTACAGCAGTCCCCAACCTTTTTGGCACCAGAGACTGGTTTCAATGGCCCAACGATTTTGGATTTCAGGACGGATTCTACCACAATTTGATTCTGTAACTCTAGGCAAGCTGTGCACCTTTTTATATGCCTATCTTCTCACCTATAAAAATGAGCTCTAAGTCTCAATATTCAAAAATCTTACTCTAACCATTATTTACAAAATAATAAGTTTCTGAAAAGACCTTTGATTTTTCAGCTGGCCGAGGTGCCTATAATCCTACCACTCTGGAAGGCAGAGGTGAGAGGACTGCTTGAGCTCAGGAGTTCAAGACCAGCCTGAACAAGAGTGAGACCCATCTCTACACACACACACACACACACACACACACACACAAATAGAAATATTAGCCAGTTGTTATAACAGGTTCTTGCACCAAAATCACTTCTGAAATGGTCTGCATCCCGCCCTGTTACTACTAAACCTGGAAAAAGAAAATATCCAAACTACCAATTCCCTTTGGGGCTCCATAAGTAATACATCTATGGTCTCTATTCCTAAGTATAATTAGTAAAGTATTTCGCTAAGATATGTGAACTCCAAAAATTCTTGTCACAAATATAATCAAGATGCTAAATAACCTTAAACTTTTATTAAGCAAGCTTCTAAAATCAGACTAATAACAAACTTGTTTATTAGCCAAAACACCAACAGACTATTTGGGAATGAGAAATGTATTTCTTTGCTACTATTTGTTTTATTTGCTGAAAGTAGAGCTTCAACAACAAATGTCAAGTAAGCTCAGACCCTGTCCTTGAGGTTGTCACAGTAAAGCAAGAGAATACAATACAAATGAGACTAACAACATAAAAGAAGTTTGCATAAAGGCAAACCTAAGAGAACAGGTTTACCTGAGTAGGAGATCGTGTCTGTCTATTTCCAACTGCAGACTCAACACAGCCACTGGCGGACTTTCATTACCTCTCACTTGAATAAAAGTGTTATCTTTACTGGAAAACCTAATTGATTTCAGTCTCTTTCAGATCTTGGAATTCTAACTTTGTGATTAAGCTATTTTAACAACAAGGACGTTAGGCAGTTGTTTATGAATGAGGTAACATACTTAAAGATCCTACCACCAATACCAGCCTACAGGGAGAATTCGATACATAGTTGCAAAATAAAGAACACTAAGGTGGCTCTTACTGTGCCTTCTCCCATTTCCCTGCTTAATAACTAGCAACGTTTAGAATATCCGAACCACCTCCGCACTTAGATACACTGAGCGGCAACATTCAATCGCTCACCACAAACGTGCATGCACACTCACAGCGCAAAGTAGAGTGTGGTGAAAATCTTAAACTGCTCTTAAGAACCGGCAACAGTTTGGGAAAACACATCCTCCGGTATCCCACGTGTAGGTGAACTTGGGCTCCGCTTGGAGGACATCGACAAGACATAACAATCAAGCCCAGCACTGGACAGTTTCACCACCAGCATCTTCTATGTGAAACTGTTACAGCGATTCTCAGGCCACCCCCACCGGCCTCAAAACCAAACCTTCACCAAGGGACGGAAGGGCAGGAAAGCTAATCTGATCCTCAGGTCGGAAGACACGAGGATGAGCAGCAGACGGCGCGGCAGGCACGCGGGTGTGCAGTGCCGGGAGGGGTTGGGGTGGTGCGAGGTGACTCGCGGGGCTCCGAGGACAACTCCAGCTGCCGGTTCGGGACGCCCCGGAGGCGTGGCGGCCGGAGGGCGAGCGCGACGGGCGCCGCCGTTCCGGCCGGTCCGCCGCAGCCACCGGGCGCCCCGACGGGCTGGGCCGGGGTCCGCCACAGGCTCCTTACCCGTAGTAGCGGAAGGCATTAATGATCTTCCAGAAGTGCTCGCGCTCGAGCCTCTCCTCCTCCTCCTCGGTGCTGCGCGCGGCCGCCACCACCGCCGAAACCGCCGCGGCCGAGCCCAAACGCCCGGCGGAGAACTGCACTTCCACCTCCTCGCTCCCGCCGCGGCCGCCGCCGCCTCCCCCGCAGCCCTCCGGCAGCTGAGAGACCGGCGGCGGAGGGCGCCGCCGTCGCTGCATCGCAGCCGCGGCCCTGGGCCTGGCTCGCTTGCGTCTCGCCGCGATTGAAAGCGTGGTGGCGGCTGCTTGGCCTTCCTCTAGACGGCGCCCGCCGCGGACATGCACCCAGCTCGCGGCGCGCTCCGCCCCCGCCACCCTCAAGCCTCCATCCGCGCCGGGCTCCGCCAGGTCTTCGGGGCTCCCGGAAACAGCGCGCATGCGTGTGCGGGTGCACGACGGAGGGCCCCGGCCGCCAGCGCTCATTTGCTGCCGGGCTTCGGCGACGGCGCGCTGACGTCAGGACGGCGCTTCCAGGGGCGGGGCCAGGGACCCCGCGTGGGGGCGGAGGAGGCGCTCCTTGGCAGGGCGGGGCTGGCGCAGCTGGCACCTGTGCGTGGCCGCGTGGGAGGGGCCTAGCTCGCGAGTGCTGGCTTGTGGAACTCGAGGCCGAACCTAGGCTAAGGCGCTAGCCGTGGAGGGAAAAGCCGAGAGAAAAAGTTCAGCTTGGATGAATTCCGAATTTTTATTTCAGAAAGTGTAAAAGCCTTGCATTCACCCCAACTTAAGTTTTAATCCACTTCCTAAATAAGTTTCTAATCACTTAAGGGGGACACTGCCATCTTTCCAGTCTTTAGGGGCTTGCAAAAGTCCTAATGCCGCCCTCACTGGTGATCTAACTCTATCCAGTATGTGTGCTTGGGAAGTCCGTAACACCTACCCGACCTGACCTAACCTATTCCTCTTCTTGGCCTATATTCATTCACTTTTTGCCTCATTTGTCGCGGTGCTCTGAGCTAAAATGGCTGCCCTACCTGCATTTTAATGTTATTTTCAGGAAATAACTCATCCCGCGACATTTAACCCACCGCCCAGCAAATCAGTCTTACAAAATGGTTATAAAAGGGAAAGATTGTTTTTATTCGGAAGAGTAAAATATGCCTAGGGAACCACAGAGTCTGTTTAAAAAGATATAATCATTGAAAATGAAGTGGCTTCATATTTTCATAATGCAAATTAATAACTGAAATAAAGGCAATACTTAAAAAACACTGATTATTTTAGGAAGGGATGCATGGCCCTGGCCAGGTGGCCACCCTATCCCCACCTTTCACGCTGTCCTGCCCACAGGCGGTTTTGGCCACTGTGCTCCCAGAGAGACAACAGGGGCCAACAAAGCCTGGGAAACTCCTCTGGGGGAACAGTATGGAGCTGAAAGCCCACTTTGTGGAATCCGAGAGCCAGAGGAAGGAGAGGCAAAAAAGTTTTATGAATATTGGAATTTCAGATGATAGATCATGGATCCCTACTTCCCTTACGGGGTTGTTATGAAGGTTTAAACAAGATAAGCTGAAAACACATTACACAATGCTTGAGTGACAGAATGAAGTCAAGGCACCATTATAACTTAGAAGAGAAATCAGAAACAAGAGAAAATGATGTTGCTGATGACCTGGATGTTCCTAAACCCAAAAAAGCTAAAATGAAAGAGAAGCTGAAGAAGGATTTAATGGACTTTCAGATGAATTCTCTAAATCTCATACGTCAAGAAATATCCAATATCAAATGGAGATACTGATGAATATGAAAAAAATGAAAGCAAGAATCATCCTTAGATAGTTCTATTCATGAAGCAAGTGATAATAAACTAGAGGAGACCCTAACATGAACAGAAAGAAGCCTTCTCCAAGTTCGCCATTTCTGAAGAGACTATAAAGTTCTGAAAGGTTGAGGGGTAACATATCTCTTTCCTATTCAAGTTAAGACCTTTGGTCTTGAATATAAAGGAAAAGGTTTAATAATTGCTCAAGCATGAACAAGAACAGAAAAGACATTCTCTTTTGCCATCCCCTTGATTGAAAGACTCCAAACAAATCAAGAAACTAAAAAGCTGCTCAGCAAAGGTACTTGTTTGGGCTCTAACGAGGGAATTGGCAAACCAAATGGACAAAGACCTCAAAGATACACTAGGAAACAGTGTGGTATTATTTTTATGGTGGAGCAACATGGGAAAGCCAAATTAATCATATTCAAAATGATATTGACATCTTGGCTGGGATCCATGGTCATATCAAAGACCACCTGCAGAGTGGTCAATTGGATGTTTTTAAAGTGCACCATGTTGTGCTTAATGAAGTGGATCAAATGTTAGATTTAGGTTTTGCTGAGCAAGTTGAAGATACTGCTACTGAATCCTACAAAACCGATTCTGAATACAATCCTCAGACTTTACTTTTTTCTGCAACTTGCCCACAGTGGGTATACAAAGTTGCAAAAAAAAAAAATAAATTACATGAAATCCAGATACGAACAGGTTGGCCTTGTTGGAAAAATGACTCAGAAGTCTGCAACTACTGTGGAACATTTGGCCATCCAGTGTCATTGGTCTCAGAGGCCAGCAGTTATTGGAGATGTCCTTCAAATCTACAGTGGGTCTGAAGGGAGAGCTATTATTTTCTGTGAGACCAAGAAGAAAGTAACTGAAATGGCTATGAAATCCACACACAAAGCAGAATGTCCAGAGTTTACATGGTGACATTGCATAGTTACAAAGAGAAATTACAATGAAAGGTTTCAAAGAAGGTAATTTTAAAATTTTGGTGGCAACCCACATGGCTGCCCATGGTTTAGAGATTCCTGAGGTTGACCTGGTGATTCAAAGTTCTCCTCCTCAGGATGTTAAGTCCTGTATTCATCACTCCGGATGCACAGGTAGAACTGGACAGACAGGGATTTGTATATGTTTTTATTAACCAAAAGAAAGAGGTCAACTAAGATATGTGGAACTTAAAAAGCAGGTACTACTTTTAAACATGTGCATGGTTCCTTCTACAATGGATTTAGTTAAATCTAAAAGCATGGATACCATTAGGTCTCTGGCTTTGGTTCTTATGCTGTTGTTGATTTTTTTCTGACTATCAGCTCACAGAAAGGGGCAGTGGCTGCATCATTAGCCCACATTTCTGGTCCATCGAGCTTTAAACCACAATCTTTGATCACCTCTGATAAGGGTTTTGTGACTATGACTCTGGAAAGCCTAGAGTAAATACAGGATGTTAGTTGTCCTTGGAAAGAATTTAACAGAAAGCTGAATAGCAATGCCGTGTCCCAGATAACCAGAATGTGCCTCCTAGAAGGAAATACAGGTGTTTACTGTGAAGTTCCCACAACCAAGTCAGAAAGATTACAGGTAGGGTGGCATGATTCAGACTGGATACTCTCAGTGCTGGCCAAACTACCTAAAATTGAAGAATATTATGATGGAAACACATATTCTAATTCCAGACAGAGAAGTGACTGGTCAAATGGCTGGTTAGGCCAGTCAGATGGTTGATATGGTGGCCAGCAGGTAGACAGAGTTGACAGGGGAGTTGCTCAGTATGTTGACAAGATGGTAGAATTTGAAATGGGAATAGAAATTGATCAGAGACAGTTTTGACTGAGTATTGGATAGTTCATCTACTGGTGTGAGCTTGCCTATTTCTGCCTAAACATGTATATTATCCATCAGAAGTTAAGTCATCGTAGTTGAGTTATGTGTCTGCTATTTGCAAAGAAGTTGGTCATATTTTATTAAAAAGTATTTCACAAGAATGATTGCAAACATATCTCCTTATCCAGTTATACCTTTGAATTAAAAAACCTCCTTTTACTGTCGATTTTATTAAAAAACTGATTATGTTAACGTTACATTTTTATATAAGACTTTCCTAAAATTTTGGTCTATTTCTTTATAGTAATGCAGTTATATATGGTTCAAAAAATTTTTTGAAAAGTGCAAAGGATTACAAATATGAATAGTTTCTTTACCCCTGTCCCTAGCCAACTGTACTTTCTGACCAGACACAATATGCCAATTCCTTGCCTATTCTTCCAGATTTCCTATCTAATGCCTATTTTTCTTAGAGACTAACGTTTGGAAGTTATATAAATTGGCCTAATATTAGCTGTTACTAATTCTGTCTTCAGGTACACACACACACAAATTATATATTTGTGATACATATATAGGTATGAATGACTTCATTGGTACAGGCCAGCATGTCATGGATAAAGATAATAAGCTGCATACTTTTCAACATCCCAGGAAGTATAATAAACATTTTCAAGTTAATTTCATATGTAGAGGTTTGTTTGGCTCTGTCTCATAATTCGGTGAGTCTTAGAGTTTGTGTCATTAAGGTGCTCAACTTTAAACTCCATTGTGATTTTACAAGTAAGGAAACTAGGGAGACAGAGATAGTCAGCAATATTCATGTATCCAACCAGGTCTTGTGCCTATGTTCTTTTTATCAGTATTTGGTTATGACTACAACTGTACTTTTAAAATATTTTGCTATCTAACATTTGTTTATCGCTTAATATTTTTAAAATTGGTTTTCCTATTTTATCATCTTATTTGTTCCTTATCTGAACTCTTTGACCTAGGTGTTATTATTATTTTCCTTTAACAAATGAAGAAACAGACTCAGCTAACTTGATTTTCCTTCCCCCATACACCTAAATAGAAGAGCTGAAGTTCATTCCTTCTTGTCAACAAATATGTTGATTGCTAACTATGTTTCTTACACTGAGCTGAAGGTAGCTAGAAGCTAGTGGAAGTATGAACTTTTTGTTCTAGCTTTGCCACTTAGTAACTCTGTGATCTATTTGAAAAGTTACTTGAAATCTCGATTGTATCATTTCTAAACTATGCATTGTACCCTTTTCACAGGGTCATTGAGAGAAATAAAGGGTGATAAATTGACTGGTAGATTGGCTCAATGTTAGCTTTCTTCTCTCATTTCAGATGTCTATTTGTTTATTTTGAGGCAGAGTCTCACTTTGTCACCCTGGCTGCAGTGTGGTGGCATCAGTCATAGCTCACTGCAACCTCAAACTCCTGGGATCCAGTGATCCTTCTGCCTCAGCCTCCTAAATAGCTGGGACTACTACATGCATGTGCCACCATGTCCAGCTAATTTTTCTATTTTTGGTAAAGACCAGGTCTGGGGTGTGTGTGTGTGTGTGTGTGTGTGTTCATTTATTTATTTAGAGACATAGCCTCGCTCTGTAGCCCTGGGTAGAGTGCAGTAACATCATCGTAGCTCACTACAATCTCAAACTCCTGGGCTCAGGCAATCTTCTTGCCTCAGCCTCCCAAGTAGCTACGACTACAGGCATGTGCCACCACACCAGGCTAATTTTTTTCTATTTTAAGTAGAGACAGGGTCTTGAACTCCTGAGCTCAAGCAATCCTCCTGCCTTTGCCTCCTAGAGTGCTAAGATTATAGCACTCGGCTAGATGTCTTTATAATAATTTTTTAGCCTTGTTTTAAAACACTTCTCTTAGGACTTCCTTGACCTAAGTCCTTTGCAGTGAGCTTCTTCTCTAGATGTCTTCCCAAACCATGGAGTCATTTTATGCTTAAAGGTTTGGAATGTTTTCCTTAGGAGGAGGTCACTTAATCTCCAGGAATTAATAATAAAAAAGCATCATCATGCTTTCTTTAGTTATTCTAAAGAATTGTTAGTTACGTAGTTAAAGCTCAACATTCATCTATTGCTGATGGGAATATGAAATGGTTCAGCCACTCTGGAAAAGAGGGCAAAGCAGGTTTGCTGCGTATTGGTTACCAACTTGTCCAGTCTGGTGAGAAAGCATACCCATGTATACATGTTACACAAAGTGGATTGATTCTTTACAGATAGGCAGCAAGGGACAACAGAAGCATAAAATTCATTGCAAGCCAGTCCCCCAAGGCTTAGGAAAGTTGCCCTGGGAGGATGGAGTCTCATCTGCATGTGCCCTACTTGCACTGCAGCTGAGTGACCCTGAAAAGCAGATCACTTTGGGTTTTATATCCTGGGGGCAACATGACACACTGGGCTGAAATGACAAACATGGGGACTAGAACAGAACCTGAGCTGGCCCAGCCAGTCCTGCATCTCAGGATATTGCCTTTTTTAGCACATTCTACAGTTATTCTTGAGAACTACAAGTGAGAAAAGGTGGAGCACTGGGTCAGTCCAAGGCCAGCGGAGAACTGTCATTCAAAGAGTATAGCTGTTTCTTACAAAACTGAACGTGTACTTAGCATACAACCCAGCAAATGCACTCTTAGACATTTATCTCAGAGAAATGAAAACATAGGTACCCACAAAAGCCTGTACATGAAAGTTCATAGCAGCTTGGGAGCTCACTAAAGCATTGCTGGTTTGGGGTGTTCCCCTCCCCCCAAAAAGAGTTCCTAGCAGCTTTGTTAGGTAGATAGTAGGGACCTCCAGGTCTCCTAGGGACAAAAGCAGGCTCCTTGCCTTGGTGCTGCCCCACCTTTATCTTGCCCCAGGCCTACTATATGTCTTTTTATCTTCAACGGTCTCTGCTTTTCCTTTGCCCTTTCTTTTTATTATGCCATTTGTTTGTTCATTTGTTTCTCTGTGTGTTTTGAGACAACTAGATCATTTGACCTGCAGAATATCCCACATCTTGTATTCGGCGGATCGTTTCCTCATGGCACCATGTCTTGCTTCTTTTACTCAATATTACAAGGATTTGTCCCCGTTGTTGTAAATAGCTATAGTTTATCCATTTTCATAGGATGAGATATTCCTTGGACAAATATATCACTATTATTTTTACTTTTTCACTCCCTTATTTTATGCAAAATATCACTATTTTTTTATTAGAAGCACCTTACCTTTTTCACGCACACTCCAGGTTTCTTAACCATTTTTGTTTTTCTTCAGAGCATTAGCACTATCTGACATTGCATTACTAACTGGGCATATAGTGGGCATCTTATTCAATTGTCTTGAGGGAAAGAATCAAGTCTTTCTGTGTCTCCTATACTCCTTCTATATAGTAAGTACTAAAATATGTTGTTCAACTTGCTCAATTTCAATTTTCTTCTTAATAGTGAATTTGGCAAAGAACTTTCTTTTATCATTAAGATTCTGTTGAAAGCTACTCAACTTGGGTCATGATTTTTAGTTGCAGAAAACAGAATCCACTCTAGGTAGTTTAAGCAAAAAAATGATTTATTAAAGGAAATTAGGCACACACAACTTCCAGAAAGACCTAGGAACCAAGCTTGACTGCCACACAGGAATGATACAGCAGCCATACCTGTTGTTAGTTGTTTCAAAGGAAACTGTTTTAATGGATGCCAAGACAACTGCTGCCCACTATTGTTCACTTACAGTGTTAAGTACCAGACAATAAAATCTGTGCTATAACTATCCTAAAAGAACCAGATGCTTCTGCCATAAATTCTAGTTTCCCTATTATGTTGCCACCTTCTCACTGTGCTCACTTCTCCTTCCAAGCTGGAACTTCAATTATAAGGGAATAGGGAGATGGAGTTTCTAGCTTTCTAAATTCTAAAGTAGAGGAGAGCATGCTAGAAAGTGGAAGGAGGTGGTTGGTGTTCAGTGAGCTAGCGTAACTGCCAGAGTGACTACATGTGTGTCACTGATTAACATTATGGTTAACACTGGCTGAATGGGGCCAAGTGAGAAGAGGCATTGCAGTGTGGGAGCAGGAACACCAGATTTGGCTCCTGATATTGACCATAACTAGGTGTGTGATGTTGAGCAAGACATTTAACCTACCTGGAATCAGTGTCCTCATATAGACAATGAAACAATTGCACTATTCTTAAATAGTCTATGATACCTTGAATAGTCTATGATTCAAAGATAATTTGATAGGCAATATCCTTTGATTTCAACATTTTCTTCAGAAAAAATGTTCTGTTAGCAATATTTATATCAGCAACTTTCTACGTTTAGTTGGTTCTTTTCTGATCTCAATGTGCATATTAAATTATTTCCTAAAACACCTTACTATCTAGCATGGTATACTTAGATACCATTTCTAAAGCTGGTCTTTCCCACAGGTTTACAATTGATGACCATGATGAATTGAAGAGAAAGAAATTCCATGTTGTAACATCAGAACAGGAAGTCGCAAATTGTTTTTCCACTCTAAGTCAGATGCTAAACGAAAAATCTCTTAGTTTTCCCAGCCATACCAACAAAGTTACTCCCTCATTATTCTCAACGATGTTTCGTAATCAATAAATGTTTGTAAATAAAGGCTTTGAAATCTGCAGCTCTGCTCATCTGTTAATCCTAAGTATATTTTTATTAGCCTCACATTGCCCAGGTGGATGCCTCATTGAAGCTTTGTAATTATATGATGATTTTAACTGATCTTTTAACTACTTTGCCTACTAGACTGTATGTTCTTTGAGATAGGAGGCATGTCTGTTTTATTCATGCCTGTTTCCCCAACATCTAGCACGGTGTTTGGCATGTGAAGATTTTCTGTAACCAGTTTGTGGAATAAATAAATGATTGTACAAATACCATGCATGGCACTAAACACTGTAATGCATATAACAATACTTAAAATAGTATCATTACTTTTTTTTTTTACGGATGAGAACACTGTAATTTAAGATGTTAAGTGGCTCTATCAAAGTCATACAGCTATTAAATGCTAAAGCCCATATTTGAAAGCAGGTCTACAAAGCCGAAGAAATTATTAACTACTGGATCTACTGCCTCTACTGAAGTTGGTCTTGTCTGTCTTTAAGTAAGTTTCACGAAGTACTTCTACTTTTGGAAATCTTATTAATTTGTAAGTGTTATTCATAGGCATTTAGTATTTTAGGTAGGCAATAAAAGATATATTTTGCTGACCAAAACTAAGAGGAATATGTTTATGGAGACAAACTATTTCTTACTCCTTAAAAATCTAGTTTTATATCAACAATGATTCAAACTGCTATTGATCTGGGACCTTAAGGGGAAGGCAGCCAGGGGCTTCCTTGATCCAATACAAGAGTCCCCTTACAATTATTATCATCATTCTAGGATTTATGATTTGGAATTCATCTATTAATTCTGCTCTTTATAAATACTGTCTTTGACTTAGAACTAGCTATTATAGTTTTGCTCAGGTAATTTTTGTTCTTGTACCTGGATCTAGGCTAAGGATACAATAATTTTTAAAATAATGAGAATACTCTCTACTATAGAACTGGAAATATGATTCCTATAAATGGTCACCTTGTACCTTTAGTGAATCTTTATATTCTTAATTACAGGAACCAAATCCAGTTGCAGTCTTTGTATACACATTGTTTTAATGCTCTCAATAATTATCTCAAACTTGGAATGAAAATTTTATTACTCGCAAGATGGAGAACCTAAACAAAAAGAAAATTCTATTACTATTGTTAACCTTTTTTTGTTAAAAAGTGAAGTAAAACGGATTTTGTGTAAATGATGAGTGCTAAGTTAGTTATAAAATAAATCACAGGCTATCTAATATCAATATTTATTTCTGGGGCACTAAAGTAGTCCCTACAAAAATATCTTCCATCCCTTAAGCTTTAAATTTTTTTTATTGTTGTTGTTGGGGAACATTTCAAGTTAAAAGAATACTTTGAACTGACATTATTCCATGATTCCCTACCCAGAAATCCAGGGCTGAGTTACCTAATAGGTCTACCCATGCATGCTTAGGGTTTCAGCTAAGCAAATGTACCCAAATAAAACATTTTGGAAAGAGTTATGTATTTATTACTTCCCAAAAAAGCATCAAAGTAGTAATTATAGGGGAAAAAGTCAGAATTTTGTGGGGCTTCCTCACACTTATTTTACACATGATTCTTGTTGTTCTAAATTACTTATAGTGATAAATATGGGAGCACCACAGTATTTTCAGGGCAAAAGGACTACAAAAATCATCTGAATGCTCTACCAGAAACACAGATTTGTGCTTTGTCTGAAGACCTCATACAGGTAAAAAAGACATGTTCTACTTCCCTTTTCCCTGCAAATCCAGTCTCTAAAATCTTCACCTCATTTTACCATCTGGCTTTGATCTTTTCTGAGATTATTATTAAGGAATAAAATTAGGCTATCCTATTTGGATTAGCTGAATCACTCTAACACGCTATCACGATTCCTGTCTCTCCATTTAAAATCCTTTCAGTCTGGGAGGTTCCCCTCTATCCAACCTTTAATGAGCTATACCTATGGTCCACATTTGCTCTTCAAAAGTATAGACCCTGCACCCGATTCATTGATATCTCCTGGGAGACTATTAGAAATGCAGTACTTCAAGCTTCACCTACTGAATCTGAATCTGCATTTAAACAGATTCATAGGCACATTAAATTTTGAAAAGGATTGCTGTAGAAACAATACAGAACATATATATCTCAAGCCTTTTACTGATAGATTAAAGTCTCATATGTATCTTTCTCTCTGAGAACCTATGTTAGGATGCTTTCAGCAATATGAACAGAGCATCCAACTTAAACCAGCTTATACAAGGAAATTTACTAAGTCAAATAACAAGAAATTCCATTGTAAGAATAACTCTAAGTTGGGTTATCAGTGTCATCAAGAACCCACTCTGTTCCATCCTTTGGCTCTGCCATTTTCAGCATGTTAACTTAGTCACTCATGATCACAATGTGATTGCCACTGTTCCAGGCATCACATCCAGATATAAAAAATCCAGAAAAGAAGAAAGTCTGTTTTTTCCTACATTTATCTCTTTTCAGTAGGGACACCTTTATTGGAAGGCCCTCAGCAAACTTCCCAGAGGTGCATCATATTACTACTCACAGGAAAAAAATATAAAATTACCTTATCTGGCTTAGACTAATTAATATCATCTCCATGATCCTGAAACACCTGATACTTGACACCTAAGACAATCAAGTTTCTCGTATCTCTTATCATGAAAAAAGGTAAATGGTGAGGTAGGGATGGGGGCAGTTTGCTGGTAGGAGGGCAACTGATAATAACTTTATCTTCATGCTTAAATAGGAAAAAAAAAAAAAGCAAAATCCCATAAAATAGGGACAGAAATCATCTTTGAGGAACGAATCCTCTCTGATTTAATATATACCCACACCATAAGCATAATTAGCTAACTATATATTTTAATTAATGTTTGGCTTCAGTCTACTTTATTGTACCCTATGCTCTATTCCAGATGAAATGCTGGTGTGTACTTTACCTGCTAATCTATAGGCTTGCATAAAAATTATTTGGGGCAGGGCTTGGCCTAGTCCAAAAATTGGACCTAATGCAACACTTCCTAACTTATCTGCCAGTGCCCAGACTTTCCTCCAGTGCTTTTAGATATATGAGTGACTTTGGTTTATTTTTTTCGGTAAATAATTTCTTTTTCCCATGTGAATTGATTATGTTACTCTTCTAATTCAAATTCTTAATAGTGTTCCACTGCCTATTACATAGAGTCTAAGCTCCTTGACATACCATACAACATCCTTCCCAAGTGGGCCTCAGGCCATCATTGAAGTCATATCCCATGCCTCCCCTCCCTTCCCCTCACCTCATGACCCCCCAAAGAGTTACTCCTTCCTCTACAAACTCAGAACTCTCCTTCCTCTCCTGCTGAGTTTCTCACATTGCTTTGTAATTATCCCTTAATATATCTGGTTGCCAAGTAGAATGTGAACTCATTTGAGGCACAGACTACCCCTGTTTCTAGTACTGTCTTACGCAGGGTTGGGGATCTATAAACACTACAACGAACATATAGAGCAAG
Source organism: Mirza zaza (assembly GCA_008750895.1). Lineage (NCBI taxonomy): Eukaryota > Metazoa > Chordata > Mammalia > Primates > Cheirogaleidae > Mirza > Mirza zaza. The sequence continues at coordinate 95,046 of VSMD01060494.1, read as the reverse complement.
GGTTGGCAAACTTCTATAGAGAATCAGACAGCAAATATTTTCAGCTTTGCAAGCCATAAGGTCTCTCACAACTACTCAACTCTGCTGTCATAGCATGCAAGCAATCACAGGAACACACAAATGAATCCTAGCACTCTGGGAGGCTGAGGTGGGAGGATTGCTTGAGCTCAGGAGTTAGAGACCAACATGAACAACAGTGAGACTTGGTCTCTATTAACAATAGAAACATTAGTCTCTACTAAAAATAGAAAAATTAGCCAGGCATCCTGGCACGCGCCTATAGTCCCAGCTACTCGGGAGGCTGAAGCAAGAGGATCACTTGAGCCCAGGAGTTAGAAGCTGTGGTGAGCTATGGTGATGCCATTGCATTCTACCCAGGGCAACAGAGTGAGACTCTGTCTCAAGGAAAAAAAAAAAAGGAGTAGATGTGTAGACTGTGTTTCAAAAAGACTTTATTTAAAAATAGGTGACTGGCTGGCCTTGGCCAATGGGACATAATTTGCTGACCCTGATATAGATGAATCAGTGTTGACAATAAACATATATGCTGCTGTAAATGACTTTCTCTTTTTTCCCACACTACCTGGAGGCCCTTTTAGGCCTTAAACACCATCTCTGTCTTTTTTTATTGATATATCTACCCATTGATTGTTTCCCAGTACATGGGCCTATTGGCCCTTTCTCTAGCTCAAGAAAAGTGGAAGTAGGAGAGTATACAACCAAGAGCCATAAGCAGGATATTTCCCACATACCAGAAGAATCTGAAAGTTCGTCCTAAATTTTACAGCCTAGGCAGCTGCGTAGGGACCCCTACGTGATTTGAATCATTTCTCTTCTTCTGAACATCAATTAGCTGAAAGTGGATTTAACATGTAAAACCTGAAGCTGGAAGCAGGACTAGCAAAGTGTCAGAATTTATCTTCCCAAAAGCTCTAGAAAAGTCAATGTGTTTTAGTGGGAGTGATGATTCTTTCTCACTCTTGGTGTTTCCATCCAGGAAAAGGGAATTCAGTCCAGCAATGACTTTCCCTAATCTTTATTCCATCTGCCTCTGAAAGGTGGAGTGAGTCATCTGATCGGTGCATTTGGGAAGAATAAACTAGACATGCTTGGCTCAGTTCCTGACCCTATTTTTTTTTCCTCTTGGGATTAAACTTGTTTGCAGCAAGCACAATTTCTTCTCTGTTACTCAGGCCATAAAGTCCTTCCAAGTTGGAAAAGGTGTCCTGTTGTAATGCTGCCTATGATTCTGTGAGTAAGTCTGACTATTTCTGGCTGGAGTTAGGAGACTCATTTTACTTTCACTGTAGGCTTTATCAGTAACTGAGGGGGCCTTTTAGCCACCATCTGCCTCTTTTTTGCTTTATTGCTCAATTTATTCTGAGCCTAGTTAGAAAAGAGGTGAGTATATTGAGTATATTTTCTTATATTCTATATTCTTGATGCTCTGGCATCTGGAGCTCACTGACCAGGGAGAAACTGACCCTCCCAGGCTTAGCTAGTTCCTAGAGATAGTAAACAAAACCCCTCTGTGCCTTTTATTTGTAAATTGACCAATCCAGAGGCCATATCCCCCAACTACCTTCTTTATGGACCTCTCCTACACCAAGCCAATATTCCCCTGCCCTAATCAACTTTGGGCCAGGTACCAGACAACTCAGGACTGCCCCTATACTCCAGAGACAACTGACATCATTAAAACTAACCGAGGCTGGGCACGGTGGCTAACTCCTGCAATCCTAACAGTGTGGGAGGCCAAGGCAGGAGAGAGAGGATCGCTTGATGTCAGGAGTTCGAAGCCAGCCTCAGCAAGAGTGAGACCTCCATCTCTACTAAAACTAGATAAAAATTAGCTGGACAACTAAAAATAGAAAAAAATTAGCCAGGCGTGGTAGTGCACGCCTGTCTGTAGTCCCAGCTACTCGGGAGGCTGAGGCAGAAGGATCGCTGGAGCCCAGGAGTTTGAGGTTGCTGTGAGCTAGGCTGAAACCATAGCACTTGAGCTGAGGCAACAGAGCGAGACTGTCTCAAAAAAAAACTAATCAAGCCTAAATCTGCTTACCCTGCCTTGCCCTGCCTTTCCTGTGGAAACCATGATAAAATTTGATGCTCATGTTTTTCTCTTGCTTCTTCTGCCTCCTGACCAACTTTGGTGCTTCTCAGTGTGGCCCTGCGTGGTGTGGTATGCTCCTTCGTCTTGGGAACTGTAACAAACTATCTCTTCAGTGGCAGTCATCTTCTGATCTGTTGGCCTCACCAAACGTAAATAGTAAAACCTACATTTTGAAACAAGAGAGGTGTTATTAGGCCCCTCGAAAGGCCCCAACGGATACCGTGAGAAGGTGATGCGAAATGTAACATTACATCAAAGTCACCCAGATCATTTTTCCCTTCTTTCCTGAAATATTTGCTTTGAAATCAGGAGGATGGAAACAGAATTACCCTAATATCTGGGTCCTAATGAGCAATAATTTGCCCAGTTTTCATTTATTTTTGAGATTCTAACCACAGATTTTGAAGGAAAAGTAACTTATCTAAGAAGTTTTGTCTATCTTCATCTGAAGTATAAAACAGTTTTAAATTATTAGGAACTCAAGAGAAATATATTTTATGGTCCAAGCACTCAAGAAGCTTATGGTACACTGGGAAAGCAAAACTAGAAGATATTAAACAGTTGAGATGCTTTAGTTTTAAAGAAAGGGAGGAACAGTTTGAAAGTGGTATGGCAGCTAGATCTGGAAGAATGAATTTAACTTGAAGAGGCAAAGAGACAGGAGTACTCTTTGCAAACCGATTCAAATTGGTTTAAGCCAAATTTTTTTTCAAGGATTTATTGTTTATTATTACCAAAATGATCAGGCATTAACCAGGCCTGGTGGCTCACGCCTGTAATCCTAGCACTCTGGGATGCCGAGGTAGCCGGATCATTTGAGCTCAGGAGTTCGAGACCAGCCTGAGCAGGAACGAGACCTCTGTCTCTACCAAAAATAGAAAAAATTAGCCAAGCATGGTGGCACATGCTTGTAGTCCTGTCTACTTGGGAGGCTGAGGCAGAAGGATTGCTTGAGCCCAGGAGTTTGAGGTTCCTGTGAGCTAGGCTGATACCACGGCACTCCAGCCAGGGCAACAGAATGAGACTCTGTCTCAAAAAAAAAAAAAAAAAAGATCAGGCATAGGTAGGTATAGAGGCTCAAATTATATTATCAGGGATCTGTCACTTGCTATTTTGGCTTTTCTAAACACTATTCTTTTCTAAAAGTTCTGCCAGAAGGTCTGAGCTGGGCTCTGATAGACCAGCGTGGGTCATGTGCCCTTTGTTGAACTAATGTCTGTTACAAAGGAACTTTTGGTTCTCTGATTCGCCAGGGTTGGGCCATGTACCACCTTAAAGCTGGCTATGGAGTCAGCCACATCCAAACCTATGGGCTAAAAGTAAGAGTTTGATGGTTCTCAAAGAAATTGTGAACTATCACCAAAAGGTAAAGTTGATTCTAGACAGCAAAGTAACAATCTTTGGTGTAGTGGGGGAATAACAACATGAGAAGGTGGAGGGAAAGGCAAAGGCAAGTCTGATTATAATCCATATGAAAAAATAGGAGAAAACATGTTTTAATAATTGCAGTGTTATAAATTATTAGGAACTTTAAAAGACAGAAGAGTCTGCATGAGTCACTAAGCAATGAAGATTCATTTTAGATTCTGAGGCACTAGAGTGATAGCATGAAAGTAGTATTCCTATCATAGAACCATTAATTAGACAAGAGGCAGGGGATAAACTGTTGTCAGGAAGACCAGATGAGAAGATGGTTTGAAGAATCCTGATGTGACATAATAAAGATTGATGGCAGACAGTAACAGTGAAAGGAATAGATCAGATGAAATCCAGATAATATTTTCAAAGAAAAGTCAGAGTTGAATATGGGGCATGACTAAAGGGGGAATCAAAAGGGATGCCAAAGATTGGAGCTAGAATTACAAAGGTATTACGAATAGAAATTTACAAGGACAGTGGGTTTCTCCTTTTCCCTGTGCCCCCTCACACAAGTCTACTCTCTTATCTTCTATTTGATTTCTCTCAAATCTAGCAGATTGGATGAAGACTGCTAGAATTCTAAGGACTGAAAGATTGTAGTGTCCCACCTCCACTGCCATATATAATTCCAAATAAAAATATTTATAGTCACATAGGCATAAGGAAGCCCAACAGTCACAATTTGTCACATGATGCTACTGTGACCATTTGTTTACATTTGCAAATATGATGTTTTGTAGTTTTTTTTCTAACTGGAAGTTTACTTGCTGATACCCTAATGCATGTTTAGTCTGTGAACTCCAGGACTACCTGGTAATAATGTCATTACTTTTCACTAAGAGGTTGGAAACCACATATTTTAGGCTATAGATGTTCTCTGTTTTATTTTGTTTTTGTTTTAAGGCAACTATTAAAATGGTGCTCAAATATAGCTGAAATACTTATTTATAACTTCTGGCTTTTTAAAAAAATAAAAGTATATCTACCTAACTTTAGTAATTAGAACTATTTGACAGGACTATCAATTATATCTAAGCAGAAGGAAGAAAAGAGAAGGAAGAGGAAAGATGAAAAGTACATCAGGTGAAGATGTCTCCTGATTGGAGAAAGGACTGACATTAGCATTCAGGCAAAGAGATTCATCTTTCCTTCCCAGCTTCCCTTTTCTGGTCACTAGCTCAGAAGATGAATTCTTCTTCATTTTAGGAAAATAAAGAGATTAGATCATTTGGTGGATAGAAGTATAGAATGCACGAATGAGCAAAGAAGTAAAGTCTAGAATGAAAAAAGAAAGCTGAGTACCACAATTCTAAGTTCATAGTTTGTAAACTATTGACTACTTGGATTAATGAAACACACAATTAGAGTGATATCTAAAGAATAAGCCAACAGCTATACTTGAACGTCTTACACCTAGCCTTCCACTGCTACAAATTTTAGCAGTTTTTTCCTCTACATCTTTAAATAATAATAATAATAGCTAACATTTAATGGCCACGTATTCTGTGCCAGATTCCTATACTAAATGTAAAACATTTGCATAGATTAAAAGTGTTATCTTCATAGCACCTTATAAAGTAAATTTATTATTATCTCTTTTACAGACAAGGTGACTAAGTCTCAAGATGGTAACTTCCTTGTAATCACATGGCCAGATTTGATTCTCCTGTAAGTGATGGACATGAAAGCTCTGGTTTTCATTATTACATTATGCTTTTTTCCAAATAGAGAAAAGCTGAAATTTCTTTTAGCATGGCGAAAGTGTTTTAATCTGAAAATCAGGATTTTTATTGCTAAAGAAGGGGCAGATGGAAATTGGGAGGCCTTCTCTGCTATATCCAATAGATCAGAATACTCAGTTTTTCCTCTAGTGTTGGAACAGACTACTTGTTTCTTTAGCTGAGCACCAGATAAAGTAACTGGCTTGCATTTAGGCATCATATTTTCTAAAGAATCAAAGCATATTTAGCACCGGGGGCTGTTCATACTATATGTATATTTGAATTAGCTGATGGGAGGTCTTGTAATTTCAAATCTCATCCCATGTACCTGTCAAGCATACATTCATTTATTCTCTCTTCTCCACCCCCCTCCCACCATGCAATGGCAATGGTATACGGCATATACTTTTTTTCCTGCTCTCTCTTCCATCACCTTTTGAAATAATTACAGAGTTCAAGAAAGTTGCAAGAGTAGAACAGAGTTTTCTTATACTTTTCACCCAGCTTCCTTCGTCAACATTTTGCATCATCATCAAATAATGATCAAAACTAAAAAGTTGGTACAATAGCACTAACTAAAGTACAGAATTTATTTACATTCCACCAGTTTTCTCACTAATTCCTTCTACTGTTCCACAATCCAATCCAGGATCTGGCATTGCATTTAGTTGTCATGTTTCCTTAGACTTCTCCAGTCTGTAACAGTTTCTCAGTCTTTTTTTCTTTCATGACCTTGATACTTTGGAAAAGAATTGGTTATTTGTTTCATAAAATGTCCCTTAATTTGCATTTATCTGATGTGTTTTTTCATGGTTAGATTGAGAGTTTGCATTTTCAGCAACAATATTACAGAAGTGATGTCCCCTTCCCAGTGCACATATTAGAGGGTACATGACAGCAATGGGATATTTTTAATCAAGGAAGTGGCATGATACAATTTACAATTTACAAAGATAACTCTAGCAGCAATGTGCAGAGTGAACTGGAGAAAGGAAGACTATTACCAAAGCCACCAGTTAAGAAGCTATTGTAATAGAGTAGGCAGAGGATGAACAAAAATAGTCTGAATAAAGGCTGTAACTGTAAGTACTGGAATAAAAGTCTGAATATGAGATTTCTGAAGTAAAAATAATAGGATTTGGGGACTGCTTCCATGAGTGGAATCAGGAGAGAGAGGAACTGATGATAATTACTAGGGTATTAGGTTGGTGGTTGACTCCATTATCAATTGGTGGGCCAAGATCTTTATAATTTAGGTTCCCTACTAAGATTTTTTTTTTTTTTTTTTTTTTTACATCTGCTGATATGTGACTGCCATAAGAAGCTGCCTGTATGTTTGTGAAAAGGATACAGAAGGAGGGCAAAAGAGATGCTGAGCCATCCATTTACTCTCGTTTTCAAGCTTCATGTTTGGAAATTCAGCTTCTTTAGTTTATGTCTATGAGTGAAGACTAGATAGAAGTGCCGGCATCTCACCATTGCCCTTCATATTCTCTGGGTGTAAGAGAATTTCATATTTACTTGAAAAATATTTGTTGAATATCACATGAAACAATGTCTGGGTCAGGGGTAAGGGTGGGTTGGCAATAGAATGTGATGCGAGCAGTTGGAAATAGTTCCACGGCCAAGGATTCTTTCATATAAATTACTTCTTGTCTTAACCCAGAACAATGAAGCCAAGATGGAAATTCAAGAGTAAAATAGTAAAAATTAATCTTTCTTGCTCATTTCCCTATTAGAGATAGAGGGGAAGAAAAATCCTCAGATTTCCTTAATGTTGGAGAAGCTGACCTGAGCTTTCATTACCTAAAAGCTGGTCCTTATTCTCCAAACGTATCATGGCAGAAAGAAGGAAATTTAGCTGATTTGAAGGCAGTGGGTTATAATTATCAATATATGTTAAATATCTATATTCACAAATAAAACAGAGGTTTTAAACTGGGACTACATATCAGCATCATCTGTAGAGCTTTTAAACAACATAGATGCCCAGGACCCATTCCAAGCAATTCTGATACAGTAAGGGTGTTATTCAGAATTTCTTTGGCTGGGAGTGGCAGAAGAACAATCAATTCAAATCAGCCTCAACCAGTGATTTGGAGTGGGTTCTGTATTAGTTATCTAATCCTGCATAACGAATTACCCAAACTTTAGCAGCTTAAAACACAGTCACCTTGTACTTTTTCTGGGGGTAAGGAGTTTGAGAGTAACTTAGCTGGTGATTCTACCTCTGGGTCTCTCATAAAGTTGGAATCAGGTGCCAGATGTGCTCCAGTCATCTAAAGACTAGACTGGCAATGGAGGACCCACTTTGAAGGTGGCTCAGTCATACGGCTGGCGAGCTGGTGCTGGCTCTTGGCAGGTGGTCCTACTATTTTGCTATCTGGGTTTTTGCAAAGGGTAGCTTGGATATTCTCACAATAGGTTAGCTGGGTTTTTTCCAGAGTGAGCAATCCAAGAGAGCAAGGCAGAAACAGCTTGATACAATTTTATGGCTGGGATTAAGGTGTCCTTGAGTAGGAGGAGAGGGATCTTATGGATAGATTGGATGATCTGTTGTTGCAAAAGCTGAGGACTACCCTTATGTAGGGTTTTAGGTCTTTCAGAAAATATACCATATGATCTACCATACCCATTCATTTTTTTATAGGGTTAAAATGATTAAAATGAGTATTAAGGGAAGCCTTGAAGGGGAAAGAATAATAATTTTTAAAAATTCCAAGGGTAATGGGTGACTCATCTCTAGCCATGGTGATAGGCTTAGATATGTCCAATAATCTTTTAACATCCTTAATATTTGCAAGGCCCTTTAAAGCTTCTCAGATGATTTCATAACATATTATTTGATCTTAAGAACAGTCTTAGGTTTGTAGGATGGAATCAAGAGGGTTGCGATTGAAAGATGGAGCTAATAATAGTGAACACCCACCAGGTGCCAGGCATTTGACTGGATGCTTTATATTCATTAACTCTTTTAATCAAATACCATGAAGTAGAAATGGATGATTTCAGTTTTAAGGGAAGCTTTACTTCCTGAGGCATGGGCAAGTGACATGGCGTGCCCATAGTCAAGCATCAGAGTCAGAAGGAGAAGCCAGGTCTGCTTACTCGCAGTCCCATGCACTTTCCACTTGGTTGCTTCATTTCTCGACATGACCAACCATTGCTGCCACTTCCCTCACATACTCCATCCTTGCTTTCCTCTCCTCTGCCGGCAGCACAGGACAAAGACAGAGAACCTGACAACGGCAGGCCCAGACTTATTATATCCTGAAAAATATATTTTTTTTTTTTCGGTGACAGCCTTATTGCAAGCTTATTAGAAAGAAAAAGAGAGTAGGAGAAAGTATATTGGATTGGAAAGGAGACTTAGTTCACAATTTTTACTGAAATAAACTGAACAAGTTTGGCTCTAATACTCACCACTTGAGTGGCCTAAAATAACTTCTTGGTGCCTCATTTTCCTTTGTTGTGAAGTGGAGTAACACTTCTTAAGATTGCCTTAACTTTCATGGCTGTGGTAGAAAACTGGGAAGCACTTTGTGTTTCTATATGTATTTGGGTGAAATAAAGTATTTTCAGGCAGTATACATCATCTTTTATACTAATGTCTCAGACTTTCTAATCACTCTTATAAATATGCCGAAACGTGAATTGAGTCAAGGTCTCCAACTGCAGGAAGTAAACATTGCTTCTTCATGGTGTTTGTAGTTTACTAAAAGTAATGATAATACATAAGGTTATCCAATATAGATGTCAGCCTTCCCACCAAATGAATCTGCTGTTTCTATATAGCAGCTTAGGCCAGCTGGACAATGTGTCCTGAATCCATCCAGTACTGTCAGGTGATCATGGAAGGAAACTTCTTTTCTGAACCTTGAATCACTTCTGCAGGAAGGTAAGGACCACATCAAGATACAAGTCTGGAGGATCTCCACATACCCTGGCCTCCAGAACACTCAGCCAGTCATATCCTCAGTGAAGTCTTATTCCTTTGACCTTCACATACTACTCCTGCCAATCTGATAGATAATCACTTCTGCTATTACAGTAGAATCTAGTAGTTAACAGCATGAACTCTGAAATCTAATTTGAATTTGGCTCTGTCATGACTTATGTGGACTTGGGCAAGTTACTTAACCTTTTTGAGCCTCAGTTTTCTCATGTGAAAAATAATAGTATCTCCCAATAGAGTTTTATTAGTATTAAATAATATATGTAGGGAGTTAAGAATGGTGGCTGATGTGTGATAAGCACTCTACACATGATAGCTATTTTTATTATTGCATGTATTTCATAATACTATATTATCTCCTAAGAACTTCAAGACTCAGGCAAATGGTTATTTAATTAGGGAGTCCAGTATGTATTTATATACTGCCTACTTTGATTAGTATTTTTGTACTAGACAGAAAACACATGACAATCAGCATAGACCTAACCAAAATACCTTTACGTACTGATGTCATTGATCCCTGCTGCCTTTGTGCCTTATTCTACCACATCTCCCATTTGTAAAATAGAAGAGGAACAAAAAAGTAAATACCAGCATAAGCAAGTCCTAAAAGAGTTCCTGCAGGGTCCATCTTTTGCTTGGAGAGAGACAGCAGCAGCTCACTCGTGGAGGTAAGTTCAAGGAGCATGTTAAACATGCCGTCTTGAATTGAATAGCTACAGATTCCAGGTAATCCTGTCAGTCTTCTATGGTGTGGCTGCTATGATATAACTCAGTAAAGTGATATGCTCAATAAAGTGAGCCTAGAATGTTCCAAAGTTAGATTCTTTGATTAGTCCTTGGATTTGGAACTGTGAAGCCCCTTCAAATATAAAGCAGGTGGCCAACACTATAGGTATAATTATAAGCTAAGGGCAGTGACAGCAGCAAGCTGGGTCATAATTTTAGAGCTAGCCTCAAAGTACGGGATAGCATGGTGGTTAACAGCTATTTGGGCCATGAAGACTTGGGTTCCAAACCTGGCTCCAACAGGTGGAAGCAGTGTGACTTTGGGTAGTTATTTTGCCACTCCAAGCCTCATATTTATATGGTCGTTATAAGGATTAAATAATGTATGTAAAGTATTGTGAAAATACACTTTTCGAAGGTTAATCTGGGTGCGGTGGCTCATGCCTCTAATGAGGTTGGAGGATCACATGCCTGGGCGACAGAGTGAGACCCCATTTCTAAAAAAAAACAAAAATAGGATTTAACATGTTAATAGGGAATCGATAAGATGGTAAGGTTGGGTCAAAGAGAATTAGAGACAGCAAAGTATTTGTGGTGGCTGAAAGACAGGTGCTTGAATAAGATTGTTCATTTGATGTATAACTGGTTAATGTATAGAGTAATAAAACTGTAACTTTTAGGGTTATCTTTTGTACTAGAAAAATCATTTGCATCTCTACCGGACAAATTTAACTTATGTCACTACCAGCAGTTCTCAAGTGGGGATGATTTTGGCCTCCAGGGGATACTTGGCAATGTGTGAAGATACTTTTGGTTGTCCCAACTGTAAGGGGGTAGGGTGCTACTGGCATCTAGTGGGTAGAAAACAGGGATGGTACTAAATATCCTTCAATGTACAGGACAGACTCCCACAAAAGAATTATCTATTCCCAAATGCCAACCGTGCTGAGGTTTAGAAACCCTGGCTATCCAGTTTTTACCAGTTACTATCTACCTTTGTGAGATGTAAAACAAACTAATCAAGACAAAATCCCCAAAGGTACACATTTGTAGAGAATTGGATAACCACTAGGTAAGTAAGATAGGTCCAAACCTATCATGACATCTTCTTCCCAGCCTCCCTTGCAGTGAGAAGTGATAATTCGACTTAGTTCTGATGGGAAATGAGGGTACAGAGGCACACGGAGGCTAGATTGGAGAAAGCCTTGGAGGCTACATTAAGGATTTCAAATTTTATCCTTATTCTACTCTACACCCAACTATATACTATTGGTATCCCCATCTTAAAGAGAAAAATCAAGGCTTTAAATAGCTTGACTGAAGTCATAGCTGCTAAGTGGATGAACTGTAATATGAGTGTAGGTTTTGTTTTTGTTTTGTATTTTTTTGTAGTGTGTGGGACCCAAAGAACCCTCCTGATCATCTCTGAGTGCAACCTAGCTAGAAATAATGAGAATGGTTAAAGTTACTGTGACAATATATTTTATAAAGATTGAGACATTTGGGGGCAATCTGTTTGCTACTGATAAACAAAATTGGATCAGTGCATAATTTAAATTTCGTCGTTAAAAGTGGCCTTAAGAGATCACGTAATTCAGGTCTACTGCCTATGCTTTCCAAAGAAAGGTCCTCTGAATTCCACATGATTCAAGTAACTGCTTATTTTTGTGATTTTTAGACCATTGTCTGCCCAAAACAAAATAAACCACAGGAGGAGAAAACTCCTATCAATAACAAAGTCTCTACATAAGAGATACAATGGTATCAGATACATGCAAAAAACACACAACAAAACACTCAAAAACCTCTAGATACTGCAGTCAATTGTTCATTTATTCATCGTAACTGCTGCTCCTGGTAATGCTGTTATTTGTAGGTGGTGTTGATATAGGATAGTACAGAGCAGTGTTTTTCAAACTGTGGGTTGAAACTAATATTTAAAAAAAATAAAAATAGAAAAAATCACATCATAGTGCATAACAAATGAACATAATATAAAAGGCCAATGTCTTGTGGTACTTGATGTGTGTATACACACACACACCCCTACACAAATATACACAAACACACACACAATGGGTTCCATATATCCTGGATTGTGATGTAATCTTTATTTCTTACTCTGGGTTCTGATAACATTATTATAGAGCTACATCCAGAAAGTGAAGACTTTCTTACTCACTGTGAGCTATGCTATATCTATGGACTTCCTGGAATGAGAGCAACTTGTTAAGGTCAATTCCTGTCCATTGGCAGGGATATTTGCTGTTCTACACATCGAGAAAACCATGTGCAATAAGAAACAAACATATGAAATAGCTATCATCGCACCACAGTACATACTCTATCTTGGTTAGGTTCTTAAACATATTCCTTTGATTTCTCTAAATCACTCCAGGAAGGACTTGTTGCATTCCATCTTTATGATGTTACTTGCAAACCTTGGGAATAAATATAAAAAAGAAATTAATGGAGAATTCCAACTCTCATTTTAGTAAATGTTCACACCAATAACAAATCTAAGGATGTTAAGATTGTAAGGGTTCTACAGCCAAAAATGCTGGTTTCCTATAAAACTAAATCAAGTCCAAGTCCCATTTTTTTCATCCTTGCACTAAATTTTAAGCCTACCTGAAAATACCAGATAGAGATCCAATATCACTGGTAATTGGTATATTAATCCCTTACTTCAGGAAATGAAATATTAATAGTTTGAGGACTAGAAGAAAATCACAAAGGGTGGTTGGCTGCAGTATAATTCTTGTTTTGGAGTATTATCCTTGATGTGGGGAAAGAAGCATTATTACCTTTAATCCTTTTTCTTAAACGAAGGAAGCCCAGCTAAATAGTTGATTTAAATTCATTGATAAAGCTACCACATTCTTATTACACAGCTTATGTTGGAGAACACACGTTTTTTTTTTCTTTTAGTGTGATATTTCATTTTTGAAATATGTAAAAATGTCAACATGATTATACTTTTTGACCAAGTGTCACTTCTGAGAATCTACCCCAGGATATAATTTGAAAAGAAAAAAACCCACCAGGCAAAGTGGCTCACACTTGTAATCCCAGAACTTTGGGAGGCCGAGGTGGGAGGATTGCTTGAGGCTAGCAGTTCAAGACTAGCCTGGACAACATAACAAGACCCCATCTCTACAAAAATTTTTTAAAAAAATTAGCTGGTTTTGTGTAGTCCCAGCTACTTGGGAGGCTAAGCCAGGAGGATCGACTGAGCCCCGGAGTTCAAGGTTACAGTGAGCTATGACCATGCCATTGTACACGAGCCTGGGTGATATAGTGAGATCCTGTCTTCTAAAAAAAAAAAAAAAAAAAGGAAGAAGAAAACCAACAAACAATATGTGCAGATATTTTTACAGCATGTTATTTATCAATGTGACACTTGTAACAACACTAAATATCCAATACTTGGGAAATGGTTAAGTGATCTTGTGTTAATCTGGACTATTACATTAGATAATTATACTAGAGTATTTTTTTTTTTTTTTTGGAGACAGTCTCACTCTGTTGCCTGGGCTAGAGTGCCGTGGCGTCAGCCTCACTCACAGCAACCTCAAACACCTGGGCTCAAGCAATCCTTCTGCCATAGCCTCCTGAGTAGCTGGGACTACAGGCATGCACCACTGTGCCCAGCTAATTTTTTCTATATACTTTTAGTTGGCCAATTAATTTCTTTCTATTTTTAGTAGAGACGGGGTCTTGCTCTTGCTCAGGCTGGTTTTGAACTCCTGACCTTGAGCTATCATCTGGCCTCAGCCTCCCAGAGTGCTAGGATTACAGCCATGAGCCATTGAATATTATTTTATAACCAGACATTATATTTTAAATTCAGTGTAAAAATACTAATAGAAAAACACAAACATTTGACAATTAAATTTTTATTTTGCAAATTTATTCCTTTGATTTGCAACTAGGCATGTGACATCTTCTGCACTAAAATGTTAATGTCAAATCTTGTATCTTACTTAAATATTAAATGCTAATTTAAAAACAGAAATAGCATGGCTGATTAACCACACTGCCCTCGCAAAGGCTTGTAAAAGAGAAACTGATGTGAATGGCAAAAAGACTCGATATGTACTCACTGAAATGTTAACATTGATGATTGGTGGGAGCGCAGGTGATTATTTCCACTCTTTTGCATTTATATTAATATAATTAGTATATTTATATATTGAGTTGACAATAAACATTTTAAAAGGGAGTCTGAACGTTCCTGGTGGCTAGATTGCTTTGTTACGGTGAGGACGGGTAATGATTAAATTTTGCCTCATGCTTTAAATAAGGATTAAATTAAATGTATAACTCCATATTCTTACTCTCTTGGGTTATTTATGGTTTCATTAAAATCTAAATTCAATGGCTATTATTAAAAGACAAAAAATAATAGATGCTGGTGAGTACATGGAGAAAAGGGAACTCTCATACACAGCAGGTGGGAAGGTAAGTTAGTACTCACCACTATGGAAAACAGTATGGAGATTTCTCAAAAAAATCCTATAACTACCATATGACCCACCAATCCCACTACTGGGTATCCATCCAAAGGAAAAAAAAAATCCGTGTATCAAAAGGATGCCAGCACTCAAATGTTTATTGCACTATTCATGATAGCAAAGGTTTGGAATCAACCTAAGGGTCCATCAACAGATGAACAGATAGATAAAATGTGCCATATAATCACAATAAAATACTATTTTTCCATAAAAAAGAATGAAATTGTGTCATTTGCAGCAACATGGGTGGGACTGGAGGCCATTATGTTAAGTGAAATAATCCAGGCATAGAAAGACAAATCCTATATGTTTTCATTTGTATGTGAGAGCTAAAAAAAACTTTAACATGTATAGATACAGAATAAAAGGATAAATACCCTAGGCTGGGAAAGGTATGAGGGTGTGAGGGGGGAATGAAGAGAGTTTGGTGAACAGGTATAAACTTACAGTTAGACAGAAGAAATGAGTTCTACTGTTTGATAGCAGATAGCAGACTAGGAGAGAACTTGAAATGATACCAACACATAGAAATGATAAATATTTAAGGTAATGGACACCCTAAATACCCTGACTTGACCATTACACATTCTATGCATGCAGAAAGCACTCATATGCACCCCATAAATATGTAAGTTATATATCAATAAAGAAAAAAAGGTAAATTCAATCTTTGTTTCCCTTTCATTACTTTATCATAATTATGATTTTATATACTTAGAATGAAAAATTAACTAAACAGATTCATGAGATATCATGAGAAAAGACTTGAACAGTAGTCACCTGAAACATCTGAAAGGCCTCCCCAGTTAGCTCAGTGACAGACTAGGGTTAAACAAGGCTACGCTGAAGATTCCTCTGGCCAGCTTTGCCAGGATACTGTGGATGGAAGAACTAGGAAAGGTGATGGGTTACTGGAAATAAAACAGTACTTTATACAACTGAGTAAAACTAACATAAATCTTGGAGGTAGGAAAAGCAGATCTGCTTCTGATTTTATGCCTCTTCTAATATTTCTGTTATTCTTTTTGCTTTGTTTTGTAACTTTATCCAGTATCAAGAATGTAAGCAAGATAGCCTTAAATGGCATAGTTGAATATTTCCTTGCCTGCCTCTAGGATATAGGCAAGGAAAGAGGAGGACTGTCACACATACATGGAAATGTCCTTTCTGAGTGGCTTGCAGCACCCACCAAAATATGCCAGCTGTTCCCAGGCCTTGGCCAAGGCAGGATTGGAAATGGAACTGGAGGCAGTTTACCTGAACTACCTAACCAAGGCTCCTTTCATCTTTTTTCAGCCAGTAGATCATAAGGCCAAACTCCAGGGTATGACTTAGTCACTAAAGGAGAATTGGACCCTAGCACTGGCCATTACTGAGAAGACAGAGAAGTCCAGCCACTGAAACACCCCCAGGACCATCTTAGTAGTGCCAGAAAAAAGAGCCAATAACTCTCAGAGAAGTGGCTCTGGCTCATGTGCTGTCATTTAGGATGGCTGCCCCCCTCCTCCCCCTCACACCCTCTTATATCCACTCATGTCGGTGCTCTGAGCTTCATTACGGAGGGCTGTCTTTCATCAGAGTAACAGATGGTGGGGGGTGGGTGGGCATATATGGAAAGGATTATAAATTCCACATGCAAGAAGAAATTTTAAAGTGGTTCTGAAATTTCTTCAAATGGGTTGTTGCCTAATAGAGGGCTGATCCTGAAATTAGGAGTGTTTAGCATCAATGAAGTGCCTAGTTGGGCAAGGAGGTATTTATTGAAGATGTAAAATAAGAATCTAATTCTTATTGAGAGGTGACAACATTTGGACTAGGGCAGTTGCTTCTCATCAAAACAGCCATATGAAATTCTTTATTGCTAGAGTGAGTCACACTGTCTTCTCCTGAGCCAGATGATGATTGCATTTTGCTCATGTTAGCCATGGAAATACTTTTAATCCAAATGGTTCAAATGTAACAGCAGCTAGATCTATAGTTTTGTCCTTCCAGCATGCTTTTTCATCCTCCTTCTTCTAGTTTCTAGCTCCTGCCCTGCTTTCTCTTTGGGAAATTGTTTAAATCAGGAGGTCCTAGGTGGAGTATTTAATTAAAAGATAGGGTACATGATATAGTCCTGGCCAATCAGAGTATGCCATCTCCCTAGCCATAGTGATTAGTTCAGCAAGTCATGTGACCCAAGTAGGACCAATCGGTGTCTTCCCTGGGACTTTTCATCTGGACTAAAATGGAAAACTGCTTTTTAAAAAACTGTTTAAAATAAAGAATTTTAAACATGCAAAAGAAGCGAGAATACCATGAACCTCCTTATACTTAACACCCAGTTCCAACATTTATCAACTCATAGACGATCTTGAAAAAGGATAAAGTTTCTTTTTATACTGGGGCTGTCAGACCTAGGAGGAAGATAATGTTGCCAACAGACATCACATCTGTTAGTGGAGAGGGCCTGACTTCAGAATAAACCCAAACACAAAGCAGACCTGACAGAGAACCCTGAGCACACTACTTGAGCTCCTTATGCCAGTTGAGCCTGAAGTCACTGTACCCCCCGCACTTTCTTTTTGCTTAAGGCAGATTTAGGTGGATTTCCATCACTTGCAAAAAGTGCTGTCCAATATGGAAACCTTAAAGAAACACTCCATAAATAATTTTTTAATCTTGTGCTTATTTTTGAGCTACTTGGAAAGTAGAAATTTTATGGAAAATCTTTAAGCAAATAACAGAAAAAAGCGCTCCATATGTATTAAAACAAAATCATCAGCATTTTAATATCACTGTGTCCAAATGATAATTCCACTCCACTGGGGACAGCAATCCACTAAAAACTTTAAACTAAATAACATAAATATCATTAAGAGATATAACAAAGGGTAAATAGTTTCACCCTCAAAAACCTGACTAACAGACTGGACACACTGGCTCACACCTATAATCCCAGAACTTTGGGAAGCCAAGGTGGAGGGCTCACTTGAGGCCAAGAATTTAAGACCAGCCTAAGCAACATAGTGAGACCCCCATCTCTACAAAAAATAAAAAATTAGCCTGACATGGTAGCATGTGCCTGTAGTACCAGCTACTTAGGCAGCTGAGGCAGGAGGTTTGCTTGAGCCCAGGAGTTCAAGGCTGCAGTGAGCTATTAATATGATGACACCACTGCACTCCAGCCTAGGCATCAGAGTGAGACTCTGCCTCAAACAACAAGAATTGACAAGCAAAATAATCAAATCTCCAAACCTATACAGAATCTCTGATTCTAAATTATCCTCAAAGCAAAGAATGAATGAATACAATCACTCCTACATTAGCATTCTGGTATGCCATTCTTGGGCATGTAATGAACTAGTTTACTCCTCCACCATCCACTTTGATAGCACAATACTTACACTTTTGCTTTTCTAGTTCCTGTACTATATCTTCATATACTTGTGAAAAGAGGTCGTCTTCAGATTTCGTTCCATCTAGGTAAACTGAGAATGGGAAAAGAGGGCAGTTCAAATGCTAACAGGCTTATTAACATAGGATGTTTACTTTGTCACCTGCCATCTGTCACAAATACCAACATGTCTAACCAAAGAACCGAGGACCATACCTTAAAAGAAATTAATAGCAATTAAAGAAATAGATCACGGCCAGGTACAATAGGTCGAAAGTTTTTATTTGTTACAGATAAATCCACACTGGCTTATATGACAATTATTTAAGTAAAAGAGAAAAGAAAAAAAAAGAAGAAATAAATAAGAGAGTTAAGTGGCACTGTGCTTGTAGTACTTTAGGAGCACTGAAGAGGTGCCTCCCCAAGAGGGTCATTTAAGGGAGTAAATATCTAACGTATATATTAGGATCACCCGTGAAGCTTATTAAACCATACAGTGGGGTCTGGGCTCTCCCACATATGTGCTGAATCAGAACTTACCAGGCCCAGAAGATATGTATTTTTAATAAAACTGGCATAAGCAGCTTTAGAGAAAAAGTGGAAGTTATCTAGGTTAAAGGAAGGAAAGGGCCTTCTAGTCAGAAAACAACATGGTAGAGAGGTATGAGACAATTTTGCCTGTTAAGAAAAAGATGCATGGCTTGGAATGGCTAGAATGTGGGGGTAGGGGCAGCAACAGTGTGGGAAATGAGATTTTGGAACAAGGCTGTGCCTTAGTCTTGGAGGCCTTGATGTCTAGCTGTTTGGATGTTATCCCAGAGAAGTGGAGACCACTGAAGTATTCAAGCAGGGCAGGCACATGGTTAGATTTGCATTTTAGGTGAAAAGGGAGAGAAAGGCAGCAAGAGGACATCCCTGCAACCCATGGCCCAAGCTGGAAGTGGTGCAGCCAGAACCAGAGC
The DNA here is from genome assembly GCA_008750895.1 of Mirza zaza. NCBI lineage: Eukaryota > Metazoa > Chordata > Mammalia > Primates > Cheirogaleidae > Mirza > Mirza zaza. The sequence continues at coordinate 76,254 of VSMD01060494.1, read as the reverse complement.
ATGGGCCCAGGGGACGAACTCCGTGTGCTTTCTGCTCAGCTCTGACACAGCCACCTGTCCTGCAGGTCAACAGGTTTCTGACAATATGGACAAGCCCCCTTTCCTGTGACAAGTGTATGTCAGTTCTGCTGCTTCTGCTGTATCCAACAGACTTCTGCCACCTTCTCTGCATTGAAATCTATATTCCAGTCATCTGTTCTTAGTTCAGGCCACAGATCCAAATTGCTACATTATGTCTCTCAGCCACCTCAGCCTCCTTAAGTGCAAAACAGACTTGCATTCCTCCCTTACAGATCTGCAACTCCTTCGCTTTTTCCTGTTTTCTCAAATAACACCTGTCAGTTGCTGAGGTGTCTGTCATCTTCCCGCCCCCTCTGTATCTATTCTATCACCCTGTTCTGCTGAGTGCAAGCATCCAATATAACACCCTCTAACTCCATCCTCCACACAGCCAGAGGGAGCTTACCAGCACAGGGATGTGTATGAATCATGTCCTTGTTTAATCCTCTCCGTAGAGAGCCTCCCTCTTCTCTTAGGATAATGACCAAAGTCTTTATATGGCCTATTGGCCTTTTAGGGTCTGGACCCTGCCTATGTCATCAGCATAAATTCTCTCCCTTGGCTTCCCCTACCACAAAGCTTTCTCTACACCAGTGTTCCTTCAGGTGCTGGTCATTCTCTCCTGCCCCCTGGCCTTTCTGTGTGCCCTACCCCATCTGGGGTGATCTTCCACCCCCCCAACCCACCTCCCTTTATTCAGTTACACCCATCAAAGTTTGGTTTAAATGTGGCTTCCTCAAGGGTGTCTTTTCCTACCACTGGGATTTGGGCAGTCCCATGGAGCTTGGTGTCACAGCACTTACAGCTGGAAAGGACATGGTTGGGCAGCTAATGTCTACAATGCCTGTTTCCCTGATAGAATGACACCTGCATGAGGGTAGGGGCTGGTTCTGCCTTATTCAGCTCGTCAGCTCCAGGGCAGCACCTTGCACATGGAAGGCATCATTCAATGCTGGTGGAATGAGTAACTGTCCAGACCTTCACAAGAGCCACAGACAGAGAAACGGAGACCGGGAGAACCAGCTGTAAGAGGGGGAACCCAGAGTGTTCTGCTCCGAGTATCCCTTTATAATCTTGTACATCTCCTTTCTTTTCTGTACTCTGAGATAAATGACAAGCAAAAGGCTTTGAATAGGGGAAGAAAAGGCACTTACCAATTTCCCATGTGACGTTCTCCTCCATTTCTTTTCTGTGCTTTAGATACATGGGCCACACGTGGCCATCCAAGTACCCCGGAGGGTCTGGAGGGTTGTAGACCCTTGTACTATCAAAACACGTAGGAAACTTATTTTGACAGAAACACACAATTGATAAAGTAAAATAATAATGGTCAGCATTATGGGAAAATCATTCGGAGAGTAAATCTAAACAGGATTAAAACTACATGTTCTAATTCAATGGCAGTTAGACAATAAAATGGATTTAGTTCTCTGATCCTAAAATTAACTTTGTAATTCACTATCATTCATAATTATCTTTTTCTTCTCTAGTGCCTTATAAAAGAATTAAGAGACAAATAATATAAATAATGATAGAGATACTGCCATGTTAGATTAAGCTTTAAACTAACTGATGTTCTTTGTAGCTGTAGCAGAATACAGAGCCACTAACTCAAAATTATAACCAACAGGGGATTGCTTTAAGATTTAGGAGAAATGAAACAAATAGCTAGATTTAAGGCCCTTTTCTTAGAAAAGTAATTTGCTAACAGTGGATGACCATTTATGGAAAAAGGTTTTGCTCCCTGTAATAAAAGAATTAAGGTTTTCCTTGTTTGGAAAGTGAGCTATACACATTGCTCAATGTTACTTTCTTCATTTTTCCTAAATTTAGTCTTTTGAATTACAATCCACAAAGATAAATTTAAAACTTACCTCCTCCTCCTCTTACATTCTTCATATGGAATGGTCAGAAAATAGCTTCTATTCCATATAGTGGCAAAGGGCCTAAAATAACAGCATATTTAGTACACAAAGTTTTTTCTCCCCCATTCATTCAGACTCAATATTAGAGTAAAGATGCTTACTTATAATTAAAGAGAAGAAAACCTTCGATGATGAGAATGGGAGTTTCCTCAGCATTTCCCCAGTCTGTTGATACCAGAGAGTGTCTTGGATTTTCCATGCAGCAGGAAATGGCTGACATCATCTTTTCCATGTTAAGTGCTTCAAGCACTTCAAACAAACACACAAAAATATGAAATCAATACAACAAAAATTTTGTCATGTGATTTTTTATCATGAGCATATCCAGGGGTCTGTAAATATATAAAATGACATATTTTATTTACCCTTTGAAATACTTTACCCTTTGAAATACTTAACAACAAATAGTTTAAATAATAAATTAAAACTCTAATATTAATAAACTGGAGTACATAAAACATTATTATGGAAAATTTTAAATATCTACAAAAGTAGAAAGTACACGCAACTGCCATGTCCCTATTAACAATTCTGATAATCATAAACTAATGGCTAACCTTGCTTTACTTTGTAACTTCTACTCTCTCCTGACTACACAAAAATTAAAAAAATTTTGGAAGACAAGTATCCATAGATAAGTTTGAAAGATAAATGACACCCTGGGGAAATATCTGTAATGTCTTTGGCAAAGAGCTCTTATAGATAAATAATAAAAGTCATAAAAAATTTATGAAGAACACAAATATGTCATTTTCAAACTTAAAATATGCATACTTTTTTGAGCTAAGAATTGCAATTCTAGGAAAGTAACCTATAACAGTGGTTCTCAAAGGGTGGCACTTAGACCAGTAGTATCAGCATCACCTGGGAACTTGTCAGAAATGCAAATTATCAGCCTCACCCCATAACTACTGAATCAAATCACCTGGGCTTAGAGGTATTTTTAGTGGAAGGTTTTAAAATTATGATTAATTTATTTAATAGATATAGAACTATTAAGATTTTTTTCTTTGTTTTGGCATTAGTTTTGGTAAATGACATCTTTCTAGGAAACTGTCAATTTCATCTAAGTTTTCAAATTTATTTGAATAAGGTGTTTATAATATCCTCCTATCTCTTTATGTCTATAGGATCTATAGTGATATTACTATTACTTTTGTTGTCTTTGATATTTGTGATCTGTGCCTTCTCTTCTCTGTTTTTTTCTTGATTAGTCTTGTTTAATCTGTTTGGGGATCACTTAGACTCTTGATGTTTTATATCTTATGCCAAATTTGAGAAGTTTTCCAGCATTACTTCTTTGAATACATTTTTAGTCCCATACTCTTTACTCCTCTTTCTGAGGCTCCAATGATACGCATATTAGAACTTCTGTTACTGTTCTTTAGTCCGTTTTCTGTTGTTCAGATTGAGTAATTTCTGGTTTTCCATCTTCAAGTTCACTGATTCTTTCCTCTGTCATATTTATTCTGCCACTGAGGCTATCCAGTGAGTTTTAACATTTTGGTTATCGTATTTTTTCAGTTCTGAAATTTCCATTTGGCTCTTCTTTCACATCTTATACTTTTTTACTGGGCTGTTCTAATTTTTCATGTATGTCAAGCATGTTTGCAATTGCTTGTTGAAGCCTTTTTATAATGCTGCTTTAAAGTCCTTGTCAGGTAATTTTGACATCTATGCCATCATGGTATTGGTGCCTATTGACTGCTTTTTCGGATTCAAGCTAGATTTCCTGGTTCTTGGTATGACGAGTGATTTGTGTCCTAGAAATTTCAGGTGTTGTGTTATGACATTCTGGATCCCATTTAATCTGTTTTTTGCTGGCAGTCACCCTGTTGAGGTGTAGTGTGCAGGTTTGGGGGTGGTGGTAGATGTTCAGCTTCCTACTGGGCCTGCAGATGGAGGGAGGTTGCTTGGGGTAAAGGGGGAAAGCAGAGTCTAGTTCAGCTTCATTGCTGCTACAAGAGGTGAGGGCAAAAGTCCAGTTTTTTACTAGGTCCTGCTCACAGGAGCTGACACTACCAGAGTGAGGACGGTGGAGTGTCAAACCGCTCCACTTCACGATGCCTCACTCTGCTTCCCTGTTGCCATGTGGGGGTGAAAGTTGAGTTCCCTGTTTGGCTCCTCTGATACAAACCCTGTGGGTGATGTGGAGTGCCAACTCACTCTGCCTTGCTGATGCTGGGTGGATCTAGAAGTCTAGCTCCCCATTAGGCTCTGCTAACACCATGAAGGGAAGATGGTTTTTCCTCTTGTCTTTGGCTTAGAGTAGGGTGGATATTATCAAAAAGGTTTCCTATTCTGCTAGGCCACCCTTTTCCTGGTCCTTTGATTACAGAGAACAAGTTTGCTGGTTGGTGATTCTTCTGTCTGTGCCTATGGATGGTTCCATGTTGTACACTTTTTCAGCATCTCGTCCTGGATACAGAGGAGACATAAAGAAAACCCAAGGAGCTCATGGCCATGTCATCCCTCAAGTCCTTAAGTCCCAAGCCAGCTTGCCCTCTTCATCTTTCAGTCTTCCCTTGTCTGTTATATTAAGTCTAGGGTTTGTAGCTGTAAGAGGGAGAACCAGTGAGGAATGGGGCTAATCCATCTTGGCTGGAACCAGGAGTACTACTAGTTTTGATATAGTTTTATTATCATTCAGTTAAAAATGTTTTCTTATTGTGATTTATCTTTTGACCCATGGAATGTATAAGTGTTTAAGATAAAATAAGTGCTTAAGATCAAATGCAATGATGTTTGGGATTTGCTGCCAAATAACACAGAAAGGCTGCGTACAGTGGCTCACACCTGTAATCCCAGCACTTTGGGAGGCCAAGGCAGGAGAACTCCTTGAGGCCAGGAGTTCAAGACCAAGCTGGGCAACATAGCAAGACTCCATCTCTGTAAAAAATTTAAAAAATAACCAATGGAGGTGCATGCCTATAGTCCCAGCTACTCAGGAGACTGAGGCAGGAGGATTGCTTGAGCCCAGGAGTTGGAGCCTGCAGTGAGTTATGATGATGCCACTGTACTCAGGCAGTACAGGCAGATGCCACTGCCTGGGCAAAAGAATGAGATTCTGTCTCAATAGAAAAAAAAATGCAGGAGAAACTGAGTGAGGGTATAGATAAAATATAATTGGCTAAGAGTTCATCATTATTAAAACTGGATGTTGAACCCATGAGAGAGTTCATTATAGTTTTCTAGCTACTTTTGCATATGTTTGAAATCTTCCACTAGAAAAAGATTTTAAACATCAGAAAAAAAGGTACTGCTTAATTTTCAAATAGTTGGACTTTTCTATTTACCCTTTTGTTATTGATTTCTAATTCAGTTCACTGTGATTAGAGATTATCTTTGTATTAATATTACTTTAATCCATTAAAAATTTATTAGGATTTGCTCCATGCCCTTGCTTATATGGTCTATTTGGGCTAATGTTTCCATGTATTCTTGAGAAAAAAAATGTTTATTCTGCTGTTGTTGGGGTGTATGTTCTATACATGTCAATCTGGTCAAGTTTGATAATTATGTCGTTCAAATCTGTTATATCATTAGCAATTTTTGTCTGCTAGTTCCATTAGTTACTGTTATAGGTTGAATTGTGTCCTCTTAAAATTCATATGTTAAAGTCCTAACCCCTCATAGCTCAGAATGTGACCTTATTTGGAAATGTAGTCATTGCAGATGTAATTAGTTAAGATGACACCATACTGGAGCAGGGCATGGCCCTAATCTAACATGACTAGTGTCCTCACACAAGGGGAAAGTTTGGACACAGACACATAGGAAGAGTACCACGAGAAGAGGAAGCCAAGGCGTACCCAAGACTGCAGCAAACCAGCAGCAGCCAGGAGAGAGGATGGGACGGAGTCTCCCACACAGCCCTTAGGAAGAACCAACCCTGCAGACGATTTGATCTTGGACTTCTAGCCTCTGGAATTGTGAGACAATAAGTTTCTGTTGTTTAAGCAACCCAGTCTGTGGCACTTTCTTATGTTAACCCTAGCAAACTAATAACACAAAGGAAGTTGTGTTAAACTCCTCCACATTAATTGTGGATTTCCTATTTCTCCTCTTAGTTCTGTCAGCTTTTACTTAATGTATTCCCATGGTACGGTATTGGGTGCACACAAATTTCAGATTGTTTGCTGGTTGAAGTAACCCATTTATACCTCTTTATCTCCTATAATACCCTGCCTTAATGCTTATCAAGGTATGTCTGGTATTATTATAGTTAGTAGAGTTATACCAGTTTTCTTTCAGTAGGTGTCTCCATAGTATATCTTTTTCTAGCCTTTCACTGCCTACCTTTCTACATTATCAATTTAAGTCTATCTCTTTCTTTTTCTAGACAGAGTCTTACTCTGTTGCCCTGAGAAGAGTTTCATGGTGTCAGCCTAGCTCACAGCAACCTCAAACTCCTGGGCTCAAGTGATCCTCCTGCTTCAGCCTCCTGAGCAGCTGGGACTACAGATGCATGCCACCACAGCTGGCTATTTTTTCTATGTTTCATAGAGATGGGGTCTCAGTCTTGCTCAGGCTGGTCTCAAACTCCTAAGCTCAAGTGATCCTCCCACCTTGGCCTCCCAGAGTGCTAGGATTACAGGCATGAGCCACCTCGCCCAGCCAAGTCTATCTCTTTTAAGCCAACTATAGTTGGCTTAAAAAAAAAAAAAATGAAGCCTGACAATCCTTGGAGTATTTTGGTTCCTTTAACTTAATGTAGCTACTGATATATCTGGGTTTAAATTTATCATTTCACTATTATTTTCTATTTGTCCATCATCCTTTGATTTTCTATTTCTCTGTTTTGGACTTTTTTGTATTCATCAACTATATTGTAATGATTTTTATCTATTTCCCCTGTAGACTTGATACTTACACATTTTTAAACTATTCTTTTAGTGGTTATAAAGATTTCAGTATCACCTTGACTTACCTTAAATTTATACATTTATCTGAATAGTTCAAATTTTTCCTTAAGGTAGACACCTAGATGCATGATACATGAACTCATGGTATAAACATTTTAAGGTCTATGGGACATATGATCAACCTCCCTTCTAAAAAGTGGATCAGTTTATACTTCCATCTAAAGCGTATGAGAGTTACTGTTTTCTTGAGCCTACGACAGCACTAGATAATTACTGCTTTAAAAATCTTTGTTGGTAAGTGCGGAAAAAAAGTAATTTGCAATTCTTCCAGGTTGACTTTTTACTGTACATTTATTAATGAAATAACCTATTCCTTCTGTGAACAGTTATTCACATCCTTAGACACTTTCTCTAATAGGATATTCGTTTTTCCTACCGGTTTGCAGGAATTCATTAAACAGCAGCAATAACAGGCTAGGTACAGTGGCTCATGCCTATAAATCTAGTACTTTGGGAGGCCAGGGTAGGAGGATTGCTTGAGGCCAGGAGTTCAAGACCAGACTGAGCAATGTAGTGAGACCCTGTCTCCACAAAAAGTAAAAAAATTAGCTGGGTGTAGGGGTGTAAGCCTATAGTCCCAGCTACTCAGGAGGTTGAAACAGAACTGCTTTAGCCCAGATGTTTGAGGTTGCAGTGAGCTATGATGATGCCACTGTACTCAGTGTGATAGAGTGATTAGTATGTAATTAGTTAAGATGAGGTTATTTAAAAAAAAAAAAGTAGGAATAATAACTCTTTGGAATTGTTAAAAACAGGTTTTCCTGGTTTTTCTCTTACTTCATAATAATTTATCTCACTAGCCTTTGGACAAGACGAAGAGAATTTAAAAAAATATCCTGGCTGCAGCTCAAGACACAAGAATGCAGAGTGAGTCAAGAATATTGCCTGACTTAAAACTATCATGTGTCTGTAAGAAATGATTACATAACATTTTTCCAAAAGGTTATCAAAGTTAAAAATAAAAAACATACTTTCTGACATTTTAAGGGAGCTCTTTCTGTTGCCAGTTTACATAAGTATTCAATGATCATCTTGTTAATTATAAAAGTTAATAAAAATCATTAAATATAATGTCATGTATTAGCAGGATATTTTCTACAGGAAAATAAATGTTTTCTGATGGACTTTAAACCTTTGACTTCAAAACAGTGTCAGCTTGGGGTAAAGGAAGGAGGTGCATCTATTTAAAATATATTCACAAACCTTTCTGAGCAGTGAAAAGACAAAAACAAAACAAAACAGCTATCCAGTGCTTTGGCCAAGTGGAAGGAAAGCCGAGAGGATGAGAGCTTAGATGTTGCTCTAGGCAAGATTTTCTCATGGGGTGGGATTGGAGGTGGTACGTATGCGTGTCCAGGGCAGGAATGAACAGAGAAACAGTGAACCTACTTTGCCGCAGCTTCAGAAGAAAAATCTATCGTTCCAATGTTTTCAGTTTTAAATATAAAACTGGGAAAAGGAATGCATCTCTTTAAATAATTCAACATAAATCAGTTCACCATAAATCCGAAACCTACAAAGGCAAGTTTAAAGTATAGCAATATATTTAAACACATTTTAAGACTATTTTCAAAGAGAATGAAGTTCTTTGAGTCTCAAAAAGAAAATGAACAAAAAGCACATAATGTTTTACAAGCTAATCTACTTACCATCGTACTGCAAAAATCCATTTTTATCTATCTCTATCTCAGACTGTGGCTGGAAAAATAAGAAAGCACCCATTAAAATAATGTGGAGGGCAGAAATAATGCAATTATAGGCTAAAGAGGATATAAGCCTTTAATAAATGCGTAAATAAAATCAAAGATCAGCACCCATAGAGGGTGCCATCTGGTGGATGAATAACGCTATTGCACTGAGCCTACCTTCAGCATAAAAGGTACATTATTTTGTTATTAAACATTTTTGTTTAAATAATTACACATTTTTGCATTAAATAAATGACCTAACAAGTTTTATAGATACCTTGAAGAAATCATCCTGAGATATCACACTGCAATTGGGGAGGTGTTTCTGCAAATTCTTAGCGAGTGTTGTCTTCCCACCATTTGTCACACTAAACCAAAGAAAAAAAATAGAAAATACCAAAAAGGAAAATGCATTAAAAAACATAAAACACTCTAAAATGATCTTTTAAAAAGGAGATACTTATAGCAATATTTACTTAAGAAAAAAAGTTACTTCTTTCATAGATATTGCTTTTTCTGTTGGCATAACCATGGGCAATGGCAGATAGGGTGTATTGAATGATAAGAAATAAGCTGGGAGGATGCAGGGGAAAGGCCATTAACTACTGGGCAAGTGATCTGGGCAACGCTAAGACTTAAAAATACAGACATTGTGTTGGAAGCAAAGTAATTTTTGTCTCTGGCAAAATATTCACAAGGTTGCTGTGCAACACAGAGAATATGAGTAACACATTTTAGTACAAGTGTATAAAACTGCACATGGTCACTGTGATTTTATTCCAATGTACAGTGCGCAAAAGATAGAGTGGCTTATTACAGGCCTACCATGAAATCCCTTCTTTGTGATGCCTCCTGTTCCCCATCTCTTTTCACCTGGCGGGGTAGGTGGGGGGGGTCCTTTGCAGGTTGTCACATCAGGTCAGTTATTTGTCCCTCGTGGCTGGACTGCGACATCGAGGAGGATGGGTGCCTAACTCCTCTGTATGCCTACTTTCCCAGCGTCCAGCATCGCACCCAGGAGGCGCTTCTCTATTCAGTCATTTATTCAAAGGGAGCTTTAACCTGGGGCTTCTGCACCTTCAGTGTGTCTGTGGCCAGAACTCAGGGTCTTTGTGAACTTGAATGGGAAAGAAATTGTAGTTTTTAGTTTCACTAAATTCTAACAAAATTTTAGAATTTCCTTTAACTATAAATATAAGGAATATAAGTACCTGTGACTTTGTCGCCAAGAGAAATTACAGATATTTTCCTTTTTTTAGAGCACCTAGAGTTTATTATTTATTGTGCCTTATTAAAACTTTTTTATTTGTATATATTCCTGAGGTCCAGGTATAATTTTGTCACCTTGCTATATTACACCCTGGCTTTCAGTGCATCCTCACTGGATGCACTGAACACACATCGTACCCACCAAGCAACCTCCCATCACACCATCCGCCCTCCTGCCACTCCTCACCCTCATAGATATTTTCATATTATAGTTGGGGTAGATATCTTGAAGTATCATTGATGCCCATTATTTTTAGACCCACCACTGGATACTGTTATTTAATATGTTAACAAAGAAGTATATGTATCACAATGTCACAGATTTGACTTTTGAAATATTTTATAACTATATTTCGATATAACTGATTTCCTTTGCATTTCTATATTTTATTTTGTGCATTTAAAGCCATTATTCTAGGCCAGGCACAGTGGCCTGTTAATACCAGCACTTTGGGAGGCTGAGGCAAGAGGATCAATGGAGGCCAGGAAGTCAAGACCAGTCTGGGCAACATAGCAAGACCCTATCTCTACAAAAAAAAAAATAAAAAATTAGCATGGTGTGGTGGTGGGTGCCTGTGGTTCCAGTTACGTGGGAGGCCAAGGCCGGAGGGTCGCTTGAGCTCAGAAGTTCAAGGTTGCAGTGAGCTATGATTGAGTCACTGCACTAACTCCGCCATCACTCTGAGGAAGTGAAAACTTCACCATGCCACCAAATGTCCACAGTACAAAAAAACTCCTGACTATACATCTATTTGCCAGAACCTGTGTTTAATCCCAGAGGAGATCAATTCCAAAATGTTTATAATCCAGAAAAAGGAAAATGAAATAATAGTTATTCATCAAAATAGCTTGTTGCATATAATTCAATTATTACCTAAATATCTTACACCTACAAAGTAGAAGAACCTGGTTAATGAGAATTTTTGTTTAACCTTCTAATACACAGTTGGGTAGAATATGGGCGATCTCTTTAAAAACAAGGAAAGTGGGTGGGCATTACCCTATGTATTGAGAAAATATTATGACATTTTTCCTCTTTAACAAAAATGTCTGTAAAGCATACTGAATGTTCATAGTTCAGAAACTGAGTTTTGGTTTAAAGTAGATGATAAATGGGTAACTTTATTACAATACATGCAACCTGGCTAGAAAATGTGTCATTTTCTAGACTTATCTATTTTGTTAAGATCATGCAGTCGAACCAATACTACTGATTAGATCCCTTCTCACTGAATTAGCTGGAGCTAATGAGAAATAAATATCCCATTTTTGTACAAGCCTTGGAGATGGACCAGTCTAGGTCATAGGGAGGAGAGAGGAGAAAAGGTATTAAACAAGTTGGAGCCTAGGACCCATACTTGAAATGCAATCGTCCTGGTTAGGTAACAGTTTAGGACTCAGTCTTCCCCTTGGCATGCTCACAACCCCCCTCATACGTGCTATCCAAACAGAGGTGAAGAGTGCTCACAGCATGTTCTATCTAGGATCTGACTCCGTGGTGTCACTCCCTTCCTTCTTCACAACATCCAAATAAACGCACAACTCCTGGCCCATTTATTTTTTTATGTGCCAGGTAATGAGAGGGCTCATTGTAGTAGGAACATGACAGTGGGCTAGGGAGAAGTTAAAAAAGTTGTCTGTTATTAAACAAGTGGAGAATACCTTCTGTAACAGGTGGATATTAATATTCCCATTTTCCAGTTGAGGAAATCAAGGATCGAGAAGTTATATACTACTGAAACTTGCCCAAGGTAACAACTAACAAGTAATGGAGATGGGATACAAAGTCTAACTCCAGCATGGATCTTAACACTTTTTTACATTGTGGAACTTTGTGAGAATCTGATGAAGTGATAAGCCTTTTCCCCAGAAAAACTAACATTTTCACATGTGTTAAATTTTCAGGGGGTTCATGGATGGCCCCCTGAATTCCTTCAGAACCCCTACTATTCCCTGCAGGCTCGCCCAAATAATCATTTCATAGGGCAGCACGTGGTTAAGTATACAAGACAGACAGCATGGTGGGTTTGGAGGAAGGATGCCAGGCAGGAACAGAAGTCACGGTTGGTGAGTCTGGCATGGGCTTCACAGAAGCAGCAGCACTGAAATGAAATCATGACACTCGCTGAAGAAGAGAGAGTGGAAAGGAGGCTTTCTTAGGGAGTCATGATGGTACCTCATAAATGTGGCGAGAAGGGGGATGAGGCAGGTTTCTAGGTGGAGGGCACCATGTTGGAACACTGAGGAGAGGAAAATCTTATTTACACATGTAAGAATGAAAGTTAGATTGGATCCTGCAGTGGACTTTGTATAATAGTTGCCTCCCCAGGTTCCATGCCTTTTCTTGAGGCCTGGTTGTGACTGGTACCACTCTCAACTCTGGAACAGCACCCGTCAGCCCAAACCAATAATGTAATCCCATCCCCACCACCACAGTGATTTGGGGTATGTGCAGTGAGCTGGGCCAGTCAAAAGGAGACCCAGGACCTAGGTAGGAGAAGAGGGGCACCCTGCCCCCAGCAGTGGCAGGCTCTGAAGATGCATGAAGTCACAAGGGGCTGCTTGGATGAATCCAAATGAAGGAAGACACAGAGGAGAAACTGTCTTTGGCAATACCACCGAGCTCCTGTATCAAACCTTTCCTGCAGCCTGCCTACCCCTCAGGCTAATGAACTTCCTTTATTATCTATGGATGGCCCTCATATGCCATGATATTCAGATTTCATTCTAGACAATTGGGAACCATCGAGTATTGGTCACCAGGCAGAGAAAAACTTAAAACATTTTGTATGAAGATTAAACTAGCAGAGGTGTGTAGGAAAAATTAGGAGGGGGAGACTAGCATCAGGAAATGATAGACTGAATTAGGATGGTGAGTGTGGAAAGGAAGGGAAGGACAAGAGAAGTACTGCAGAGAAAAACTGGACTTTAGTTCTAATTAGATGGTGGCAAGGCAAGGCAAGGCAAGGAAGAGCTCTCACATTTAGTTCACTCAGTTTTACTTCTAACGGATGACTTACTATAGCAATGTGATAACAAAATGGTCTCCCCAGAATGATAAACTTTTGATTTTAATAACCTTATTTTATTAATTGGGCCACATATAATGTGAATGTGCACAGAAAAAAGATGAACATGATAGCAAAACAAATAATGTCCTTCATAGTTGTTGTTGATGTGTTATTTCCATGCCTGCGTCAGGTGGCATAGGTAGGATGACCATATAATTCAGAGCACTTTTGAGAGAGAAGGGTACCCGGGACATAAGGCCACCCAAAGTATGACAGAAAAGGGATGGAGGTGAGGTCGTTCTGTACTCCACATGCATGAAGCCTGGCATAACAGGAAAGATATGACAGATCTTCTCTATGTCACGCTGGGGGAGCTGCCACATGGGGAATGATATATCGCCCTGAACCAAAGTAGTGCCAGCCAGGTCTTGCCACTGGAGTTGGCTCCAGAAAAATAAATGGAAAAGTAGGCAAGCGTTGTTGACTGACTCCTCTATTTCTCTGTTTATAGGAAAGTCTTCCACATCCTGTTGGCATTTCCGTAGCCAGGACTCTGTAGGTTTTGTATTTCACAGTGGCCTGCTCTTCCCCAGGACCCTGGAATCCCCTGCTGCTTCTCCTTCCCCTATCCCAGCCACCTGAAAACACCATTTGGACATCCTAAGGATTTTGACCAGCTGTTTATAGCAAAATCACTCACCCACTGATTCCAATGGTAAATGTTTTCATAATTTGCTTTGAAAATCACGTCTTCCTAATATTTCCTAAAATAAAAAAAAAATCAAATGTGTATCATTTAGATGTCTAGAGAAGTGAGTCAGTCCTAAATTAGGAGCGCCAGCTGGGAGGAAAAGATGGCAGCCATCTCTTGGTTATCCCAGCCCCTCATTACCTGGATTTCCTAAGTGAGCTTCCCAGCGCCACTGTAGCTGGTGCATGCACAGGGCCTGTCAGCCAGTGTGAGGTGAGCTGAAAGAGCCCTCACAGCCAAGCACACACCCTTGAACTTCTCTGTTTTCCACGGTGTGGAAGAGTTGCTAGGCCACAGCATGGTATATGAAGTTGAAGTTTCGCCCTCCCCGTAGTAGCCAGGTCACCTTCCACCTGCAAGATTCAATCCCTTGGGTATGACCTAGCACTCCCTCTGCAGGGACCGCTCTGGGCAGGCCTCTCTCCCCTTGTGGGAGAGGGAGAAAGCAGCTGCTGGTCAGGGGCAAAAAGAATCTAATGCCCTACAAGGGCACTATTTCCTCTCCCCAAAGCCTAGGTCTAGGGCCCAGCTAGGCAAAATTTTTGGACACAGACCAGAGAGTAAATATTTGAGGCTCCATGGGGCAAGAGGCAAAATCTGGGTTGTTATGTAGGGACTTACATAACAATAAAAAAAATTTTCACAAAAATGTTTATGCAATTCAAAACATAATCATAATTATTTTTTTTACAGGCCTACTAATGACACACAGATTTACTAATGACAAGAAAGGAATTCCTTTTTTACTGGGCTAACATTTCCCTTAATTGGATTTCAAAGTTTATCTTTTCTAACATGAAACTGACTGCAAATGTTCAGGCAGAACGTCAGGTTTAAGCCACAGGCTGTTTTGCTGACCTCTAGTCCAAGGGGTGGAGGGCAGTTTCATACCCCTAAGGTTAACCAGAGCAGTTCTTAGATATTACCACGGACCATTTTCATCTCTAAGTGAAAAAGCAAAGTGCAGCTAGAGGGAACCTTAGAATAGTGGTTCCTGAAGGTCATCTCTGACAGCTGCTCCTTATTGCTGTCTGTGCAGGTGGGTGGCCAGGGACCTCAGCTGTGCAGCAGGAGGGTGAGGGGCCCTTAGCTGGAGGCCCCCCAGCAGTGCTCCCATCCTGATCTATGTCCATGCTCCCTCTGGGGGGTGTGTGGAGAAGAGCCAAGGGGGGAGAGGGCTGTTGTTCCCTGGCCTCTTCTCCCTTATCCAGAATATTCCACATGGAGTACAATTGCTTAAGGTTGGGTTCCACTTTCATTAACGAGCCTATGTGAGACAAGAATTCAATAATGACTGTGATAAAAATAAAATAGCAGAACAAGTTGGACATTTGAGTTTCGCCCAGAGTTATGCTGTTGAGTGTGTATCTCAATTCAAATTGCCATGGTATATCAAGGGAACAATTGCATGCAATGAAGATTGTAAAGTAAATTTTTATGTTGTAATTTTTCTGCTTTTTAATTTTATTTTATCCTATTCTTAGTTTTGATATGTCAGTGCAAGGCTGACAACTATCCTGCTTTGGGGAAGAGAGAGGCTGCCCTTTATCCTGAGATGATATGGTTCTTACTTTTTTGGTGATAAATTATAAAATGTATGAAATTATGTTGTCAGTAGATGGTAGTAAATGGATGTCCTCACTTGGTTGAATAAAATAAAAATGTATAAGCCTTTGTCATTTTTTTTGTCCCTACCTTATTTTTGGATAGCCTATTGAAGCATAAATTCTCAAACTTGGAGAAGTATATAGCTTTAGATATTGTTTAGTCCACCCCTTATTTTGTGGAAGTGGAAACTGGCCCAGACAATGGATGACTTGCTCAAGGTCACACAGCTAGTACACTGGAAAAGCCAGAAATGAAACTAAACCAATTAACTTCTTTGCATCACTGCAAGCTGCTAAAAGGTACTTTATTACTAAGAGCAAAGAAGAAATGTTGCACATGCGCTAGCTTAATTGTCAGGCGCTGATGTATAATTGATGTCATTCTTATTGATGTATTATTGATGGGGCATATATTTATTGAATAGAAAGGACTATGGGTCTCATTCTAATTGCCACATCTGTGCATACATGTGTAGCTACTGCATGAATTACGTAGCAAGCACATTACAAGTGAGCATGGCTGTGGCACCAGAAATAGGCTTGAGGAAGTTATTTTCATGAAAATTCTAGTAATTCAGAAACCTGGAGTGAGATAAAGTAAACCTACCTATAAAATCCCCTGGGCATGGGAGGGAAATCCCACAGTGAAATTTGAGTTTTTACCAAAACAGGAACCCCCAACTCTGCATTAGCAAGCAGTCTGGGCTTATCGTTAACACAGCAGCATCTGGGTAAATGTTGGGCGTACACCATTAGCGAGGAGCAGGTGACAATGTCATAGGAGAGGTGGGAAACTGGGACATGCAAAAACAAGACAGGTGGCTGGGCTGAGTGGCCAGGGCGGGGTTGGGGGTGGGCCTAGTAATCCCCAGAGCCATTTAGTTCAAAAACAGTGTTGATGCACAGGGCAGCTTCAGGTGAACTCCAAGTTCAGGCTGGGCACTGTCCACTTCCACATCACTTTCTACTATTTCATTGCCTATTGCCCTCTTTAAGAACTATTACAAATCAAATTTAAAAAGCTTGCAATCTAGAGTTGCCAGGTTCCAAATGTATGCAGCAGCAGACTTCATGAAGCAAGTACAAGTTCAATCAACTACAAACTGTAAATCATTTGATGTCTCCAGAGAGACAACCCTTTGAACTTTCTGGCCTCATTATTTCAGGGCATCCTATCACTAGGAATACACCCACCTTCAATCTCATGGAATATTTATGTAATTTATGCTCCCAATGTGTGCAAAGCTTTCCTGGACAGCAGAGAGCATTTGCATAAGGGAAGGAGAACAGATTAGGATAGCCAAGAGCAGCCCCCAAATGACTAAGTTTTATTTCTTATAATTTTTTTTACCCTACATAAAATGTTGAGTTCTTTTTAAAGTAATTCTTATGTGTTTACCGTGTTTAATCCATTTCACTGCTAAACACGGTATATTCTGTCTTCTACACTGATGAATGGTCAAAAGTGACAGGTGTAGAATTAATAGACTGTAAGGAAGACAGGGACTCCCTAATGCAAACGGTCTGAAAGAGGACAAAACATGCTTTTCAAATGCGTGTAAAGGGCAGTCTGACATGTGAAAAAGAGTAAAATGTTTTCAGGACTTCTCACTATTTATTTTA
The DNA here is from genome assembly GCA_008750895.1 of Mirza zaza. Lineage (NCBI taxonomy): Eukaryota > Metazoa > Chordata > Mammalia > Primates > Cheirogaleidae > Mirza > Mirza zaza. The sequence continues at coordinate 59,395 of VSMD01060494.1, read as the reverse complement.
TTCAACAAATATTTTGATTATCTTCCTCCACGTGATAAGGCAGTCTTTTCCTACTAGTGTTTAAACTTTGCTCCCCTTTGGTAAGCAGAAAACTCCCAAAGTGGAAGCTTCTGAAAATGCAACTCACACCCCTCCCCTGTTGGAAACACTCTTATCTTTTACCAATCCCTAGCAGACATTCTTAAGTTTCATTTTATGTAGGTTCACACGTAAGTGGTCATTTCTTCTCAATTTTCCTTTCCCCAAACAGACGAATGCAATACTGGCTTACAATATTGGCTATGCTATTTCGAACTTACGCCACTGCCTTCCTTGTAAGCTCTAGCTCTTGCCTCCTATAGGAGATTCAATCTGCTACGTCAGGCGCTGACAATTTTTTTTCCCCTGCAAACTGCTAAACAGTTAATGTTTTAAGTTTAGCCGGCGGCTACCCAACCCTGAGGCAGCAATGTGAAAGGGGCCACAGACTTGGCATAAACAGATGAGCGTGGCCGTGTTCCAATGAAACTTTCTGGACACCGAAATCTAAATTCCATGTGATTTTCACGTGCCACAAAATAGGATTTTTCTTTTGATTCTTTTTCGGCCCTTAAAAAAAAAAATGTGAAGAAACATTCTTAGCAGGCCGTAGTGTAGCCACTCCCACGTGTGGGGAAGGAACTGTCTCGTGGTGATCAGGAGCTGCTCCTGTCCCTGGTGACCTCTGCCAACACCTGCGCGGTCTCTCGGAGGCAGGGCTCCCGTTTTCAGGATTTCAAGGATTATCAGCGCACTACGCCACCACGGGAACACGCCCTCCTGGCAGGCCAGGCACCAGCTCGGTGAGGGGAGGGCAAGAGTGCCAGCGGGGCTTTCGAGAATCAACCAGGCTCCCGCCCGGGAACGCTCCGGAAGCACCTGCAGGCTCCTCCGGCGAGGCGGCGCGGCGGGGCAGGCGGGTACTCACCTGGCGCCAGTTCCCGTCCTCTCCAGCAAAGCGGCGGGGGCGACGGCCGCGCGCGCGCGCGCTCCTGCCACTAACCCGCCGCAACCCGCCGCTCGCCCGCCGAGAGGCTCACGGCCCCTCACCCCGCGCCCTCCGGCGTCAGGGCCCGGCCAGGTAGACGCGGCCACCCGGAGGCTCCTTCCCGCCCGGGCCGGACGCCGAGCCGGGGTCCAGCCCCCGTTGGGGCGGGGCTCCCGCGAGCGTGGCCTCGCGCGCGCCCCCGCGCGGCCCCGGCCCTTTCCCGTCGGGGACGCGCGTGCGCCCGCAGCGCCCTCTCCCGGCTGCCGGCCGGGGAGCCAATTGGCGGTGGGCGGGGCGGCGCCCACTTCCTCGTCGGCCCGGCGCGCGCTCGGGGCGGCTCGGGCGGCCGCGGGACGGGGCGGGGCGGGGCGGGGCGGGGCGGGGCGGGGCGGGGCGGGGCGGGGCGGGGCTGCCGGCCGGGGAGCCAATTGGCGGTGGGCGGGGCGGCGCCCACTTCCTCGTCGGCCCGGCGCGCGCTCGGGGCGGCTCGGGCGGCCGCGGGACGCGACGGGACGGGGCGGGGCGGGGCGGGGCGGGGCGCTCGGCCGAGCCGCTCCGCCTGCGTCCGCTCCGCCCCGCCCGCAGCCGGGGGTGGGCGCGGGTCGCCGAGGGCGCACGCCTGCGAACCGGGCGGAAAGAAGCTTTGCGCTGCCGGGAGTGCCGGCCGGCCGGGGCGATCGGTGGGCTTTTTCGGCGTGGTCTTCAGGAGTAGCCGCCCGAGGAAGCGCGATGTCGAAGCCGCCGCCCAAACCAGTCAAACCAGGTGAGCGAGGCGCTCGCCGGGTGCCCGGCCGCCGCTGCGCCCTGCGCGCACCCCGCCTGCGGCCCGCGTCCGGGATCCGGCCGCCGGGGTGGGAGCTCTGGGCTTCGTTGCGTTCGGTGCAGGGCAGGGGATCGCTGTCGATCGCGAGGGGGTCTCGAGGGTTTTTAAAAACACACATTTTAAAAGAGGAGTCGTTCCCCCCTCCACCCCCCCCCCCCGGTTTTGCAGCGCTGTCATTCGCCGCAGCTTTCCCGCGGGTGTGATGGTGAAGTCCCATTGAACTTTTCCGGGAAGACAGGACCATTGATTTCCTTTAATAAAAATAAATAAGTAAGTCAGTCTTGAAACGGCCCTTAGCCACTTCCTCTTTCCTTGGCGTGTCACTGTCAAGTCGGGGTTCTTGACGGGCCGGAGCGAACGGGAAGTGCGTCGCTGCTCGGGACAGGGGCAGGGTCGGGAATCGACCTCGCGAGCTCGGGAGGAGCGTTTGGGGAGACTCTGTCCCCGTGCTCCTTGGCGGGGAGAGGCCGGGACGCGGCAGGGCAATCTCGGCAGCTCCCGCCCCGAAGTGTCACTTTGTCGCGCGCCGTACGTGCGCCCGCTTCGCCTCCGCTCTCCTAGCGCTGGAGACGGGCGGGATTGCTAAGTTCCTCAGAGCGGGTTTTTCTTGGCCGGGAGTCCTCGTTCACTTCTGATCCTGTTCCTAGACTGTTTTCTGTGCCATGGGGAAAACAAGGGAGTTGAGAAGAGACTGACGCATTTCCCTTCGATACTGTCACAAACTCAGGTGCGTTCGTTTGGGTAGGTGATTAAAAGGAAACACGCTGGAAACGGAAGGTAAATGGCTCCGATGTGCTCTCGGGGTTTTTTTTCCTTCCAAACTTGTCTAATTACAGCGTAGTGAAAGCTTAAACTTAATTTATTTAAATCGAATTTTTTAAGTAACTTTTCCTTGCAAGAGGTAAGTTCCAGCGATTAATTTGCCTAAAACTTTGGTTAAGCACTACAACTTTCATAATTATGCAGTTTTCTTTCTTTGCAATCATACACTGGCAGGATCAAGTCTTTTTATTTGAAAATTATTACATACTCACATGTGTAGAATTCATTGAGGACTTAAATCTTGGTGGGCTGCGTGCGAAGGAAGTAGCCGAGACAGACTCTGCCTTGAGCAGAGATGGGGTGTGGCTAGAGTCCAGCTCTGCACTGCATTAAGTATGGAATCTGATGAGAAGTTTGCATTTTAAGTGCTTTGGATGAGGTGGCAGCTTTCTAAACTCTGATGTAAATTAGGACCTCTAGTATCTAACAAAGCTGAGTTGTTCTTTGATAGCTAAACAAAGTGCCTTATTTTTTCTTTTCTTTCTTTCTTTCTTTTTTCTTACCATGGTGCTCAAGCAGAACAAAATACCTTATTTTAAAGAAAGTCCTGAGGCAGATTGCATGAGGTTTTTCATCTCTCCAGACGCACACACATGCCGGAGTGTATGTATACTTGCATATTCATGCACACTTGGGTGTGGTTAGAGACTATCCTGTTACCAATTGGGGTTACACTCCCAAGAACCATTTTTGTTGTCTGACATCACTGCTTTCTCCTTCTCTTCAGTAAATCATGAAAACACATGGTTAAGCAGGACTGCGGTTTAGAGAGAACTTTAACTCCACATGAATTTATAAGTGAGATCCAAACACAATTAAAGTCACCATAGAAACTGGTTTGTAGGTTCAGTCATTTACAGTGAGAAATATTACTGTCAATCAGACTTGAAACTTTGTGTGGGCTGGCTTATTCAAAAATAGAAGTGTCCTCTTATAGGTCTGTCCCACATTTACTGTATGGTAAGTACTGGTCTAGACACTTTTACATGTATTAATACATTTGCTCCTCCCAATAACCCTGTGAGTTCAGTACCATTATTATTCCCATTGTACAGGTGGGGAAATGAAGTTGCACAGAATGGTCAGTTAACTTGTCTAACTAAAGTCAGCAGCTGGGGGTGGGGGTAGCAGACAGGATTAGAACCCACATAGTTTGGCTTCATGTCTGTGCTGTTAACCATTATGCTATTCTGCTTTAATGCACAGTATACTATTCACATTGGTGGTCATGAATATTTGAGAGCTGGTGGGCAGGAAGTGGGAAGGAAGGGGCCTGTGGTCCTCAGTCAGACTTGTCCCAAATGCATAGAAAGGTCACTCCTTGGTTGCTAGCAGTAAGGAGGGCAGTGCTGCACTTTAGTTTTTTGTCCTGCAGGCAAGCTAACATGGGTGAAAATGTCTGAAGCAAACTTGGAACCGGGGGAGGAGGGGTGTATTTAATTTTTGGTTTCTTGGTTTGTTTATACCCTTCCTCATCCCAAAAGGACTTTTAAAAATACAAATTATCTGAGAAAGGGAGAGAGAGAAATAAAAAAGATAAAGCAAAGTCATGTAGAGGGAGTGAGGAGTAATAAGAGGAAATGAGAGGAAAAGTTAGCTTACAGACAGACACGTATGTCATAAGATCCAACAAAGTTACTAAAGGCTGTCTGTGGATTTGGCCCTCAGCTTCAAGCAGACAGAAAAAAGATCAATGACAAGATTCCTAGTGCTCATAAAATTAAAATGTGTTATTTGTCCTGAGAAGTAGTTATTTTAATGGCATTGAGATCTGAGACAAACTTTTCCATGGGTTCTCTTAAAGTGTTGGAGTGGACTGGGCTTCTCTCGGAGAAATACAAGAGGAAACATCATAGTGGTGTTTCTTACGGCTTCCTTCAGTGCAAGATTCAGGCAAACAGCATGGCTCCTTTCAGTAGGCAATGCTAAAAGGAAGGGAGCTAGGTGACAGAATTCAAAGGACTTACTGGAAGATTTTAATAGCAAGGTACATTTGCCTGTAATGTGGGCTAATGCGTCTTTCAGAATGATCAGCATATGCTCAATAAGGGGACCATTCATGGAAGGAGGCTGCTCACGCAACTACTGAGTAGTTGCTGGTAGGAGAGCCTAGCCACTTTTGTATCACCCTAAGGATATATTGGGGTCACCTTGTTTGGGTGACCATATCCAGAATTCATTCACCACTATACAGTATATACATGCAATGGAATTTAACTTGTGCCCACTAAAGCTATTAAAATAATTTTTAAAAATGCAGCTGATATTTCAGGCTCTGTGCGAGACACTGGAGTTCCAAGGAACAATAAGATAAGTTCTCATTCATTAAGGTCCTGAGTCTAATAGGGTAAACATATGTATCTACAGATATTATGTTAGAGTGCCCCGCATCTACAGTTGAATAGCTGACCTCATCCATTTTGTTAAAAAAAACCCTTGTAATTAAAAAGAAAAATAACATTTTTAATATAGAAAATAATTTGGAAACTACAGTACGGATAAACAAATAAGATTAATAAAAACACAAAAATCATCCCTATCATCTAATGATAATCATTATTTACATTTGGTTGAATTTTCTTCTTCAAATCCATGACGTTCAAAAAGAAAATAAAAACAGTTATCCTCACAGTGGTTTCTCAGTTTCAATTTTAAGTGTCTTGCTGTTGGTTGGCATATGTTTTTGATAGTCTGTATAGTATTGCCTACATTCTGCTTGAAAAATCAATTCTGTCACAGTTTGACCTTTCCTTGCTTACTGATTTTTTTCTGTAGGATCACTTTTGGCCACTCAAGGTCTGCCATTGAAACCCTCCCCTTTGTTAGTCATACCACATGGTACTCTGTCTGCTAAGAGGTTTTGCAGTTTCATGGTCTTCAGTTCATTCTTTGTGGGACCTTCCTTTTCTTTTTCTGAACCAGCAAGACCTCTCAATTTTACACATACAGCATTTATATTGTTTTCATCCACCCTCGGGAGCCTTGCAGTTCAGTTTGGGTGAATCTGCCTGGCTTGTCAGAGTATAGAAGACAGCACTTTTTTTTTTTTTTTTTTTTTTAGAATAAAGACTTTTTTTTAGAGACTTTATTCTGAGACTTGATGTAAGGACGGGCCAAAGGATATTGAATGAGATTTGGACCTTAGAATCATCTCATTCTAAGCAGATTCAGTAACTCTCCATTGTAGTTGGAAACCTGATGTCTGACTTTGGTCATTTCTTTCAAATGGCTTATTGATTTTGGTGGTGAAAGTAAAGGAACATAAATATTTCATGTGTCTCGTGAAAATAAATTCATGGAACTTTGAAGAAGCAAATGGTGGTGTTTTGGGTTCTTTTGTTATTCATGGTAAAAACATAAAACTTCAAAGACATCACACATATGCTGCCTAAATAACATGACCGAGAGGAAAAAATTCTTTATCTAAAACCTCAATTTTTGTATAATTTTTCCCTCCAGATAAAAAAATGAATCAAAGCTGAGAATATGTGATCGACTTTGAAATATGCACATGAATAGTTTTCTCTTATAAACTTGATGCTGCATTTATACCTGATGGCAGAATAAAGTCTGAGAAACATCTTGAAAATTCCAGAATGGTGATGATGATAGTAATAATTAACACTTATTTGACCCCATGTGTCAGGCACTGTACCAAACACTTTATGTGGTCTATCTCCTTTAATTATTCTGACTTTCCTGTCAGTAGCTCCTACTAGCCCTGTTTTATGGATGAGTAGTACTTAGTGGGGTTAAGTAAACTACTTGAAGGTCTCAAAGCTAGTTAGTGGTTGGTGTGACCTGGGAATGGAACATAAGCTTTAACTTGAATCTATGCATTTTGAGGCCGAGAACCCTATGAGAGATTTTACTGGGTTGTACCCACTTTTGTTGGGCATCCATCTTTATTATGCAGTTGTGTTACTGGCATTTGCTTTGTATAGCTGTAACTGTCCTCTGTCATTGGTTCTGTGTTAGACTATTAGACTGTACACTTTCTGAGTCCTTTGTAACTGCACAGCCACTAAACTGATTATAAATGACAGATACATAAAAAGTCTTGATACATAATAAAGTCTTTTTGTCTGGAAGAAGGGGGGGGGTACCGTGGTTGGGCTCTTCTTGTACCTTTACTACAAAGTAGCAAAGGGTGGAGGCTGTGTTTGTCTGATCAGCACTTCTAGAATTATAGTGAGGTTTCCTATCTCTTGTGTTTCCACATTCCCATGGCTTGACTTCCATGTGACTAGTGCAGGGAGATTTTTCTGATTTATACCTCAGGCATAAGAGAACTGTTGCTAAAGTTGTCCTCACTTGGGGAAAGAGAAAACACATTTTACAAAAAGATACAGGCTGATGTGAGTGACTTATCAAGTCAAGATTCTCTATGAAACAAAGAGTTTCAAAAGTATTACAAATATTAGTATGGAGAGAGCCAACTGTATGCTGTTCTACTGCACTTATTTAACCAGACACCTATTAATGTGCGTTTAGTTTGTTTTTGATCTTGTGTTATAACAAACAGTATCAGAATAGGCTTGTTGCTTACAAGTGTAAATCCATGGGATAAAATCCTGGCGGTGGGATTTATTGTGTCAGAAGATATGTGCAAGTGTTGTTTTCATAGACATTTCTAAATTACTTTCCAAAGAAGTCATGTCAGTTTAATTCCCTACTAAAAACGTGTAAGCATGTCTTAAACAGAAAAATCGCAATGCGTGTGATAGGAGACATTATCAGAGTGTGGTCAGAGGGCTGGGAAGTGCAGGGCAAGGAACCTGAGGACGCTGAGAAGCTGGCTTAGAAGAGGGGTAATTTAAGCAGGGTTCTGAATGCTGAATAAGAGTTTGCTGGGCAACAAATGGGAAAAAGACATTTGACTCAGGCAGAAATGAAATAACTTAGCACATCTTCCTGTCCACATTTGCCTGACTGCATAGGAGCTGAGCTTCTCTCAGAAAAGCCAAGGAAACTTGGTGCGTGCATGTGGAACTGCGAACTGGAGACTTTTTTTTTCTGTGTTCAAGAGAAAGCCATGTACCTAGTGTTAACCGTTTGTGGAAAATGGTACTGCTCCACATAGAAAGATAGAATTTAAGCCAGGTGCGGTGGCTCACTCCTGTAATCCTAGCACTGTGGGAGGCTGAGGTGGGAGGTTTGTTTGAGGTCAGGAGTTTGAGACCAGCCTGAACAAGAATGAGACTCTGTTTCTGTAAGAAAAAAAAATTAATGGAAAAATTAGCAGGGCATGGTGACACGTGCCTATAGTCCCAGCTATTTGGGAGGCTGAGGCAAGAGGAACGCTTGAGTCCAGGAGTTTGAGGTTGCTGTGAGCTGTGATGACGCCACGGCAGTGTAGCCCTGGTGGCAGAGTGAGACTCTGTCTCCAAAAAAAAAAAAAGTGAGAATTTAAATGTACACATCAGCTCTCTGTGCAGATTGCTTATCTGTTTGTCATAGTTAACAATAGCTGTAGGTTTTCGTTTGCAGCCATGAGTTAAAGAAGTTAACCAACTTTGAATCAACTAAACAAGTTACTGGTGTGTCTGCTGTGGCCACCTGATCATTTCCTACTTTATATCTGGGCATCTGTAGAATTTTTAGAAAGCCACAAGGCAAATCTCTCAACTTAGGACAGGAGTTGGGGAATAGATTTGTATTTATGCGTTTCGATTGGCATGGGATTTTAAAACTCTTTAGCATCCCTTGTAATTTGATAAGCTATTTTGATTTTATATTCTTGGGACCCAAGAACGCACTTAATGTGAATCTTTTCTGCCTAGTGCTCCTGACTTCCAGGGAGCCTGAAGGCAATTTGAATTCAAGTTAAGGGAGCCCTTCTAACCAACTCACTTTATACTCATGCTAACAGAGCTGCCTCAGGCCTCTTACAAAGATCTGAAGGCACCTTACGGAGGGGTCTTTCTGGCATCCCTGTACTCCAGGAATTTTGCTTGGTTCTGAGAAAGTCCTGGGTTCGATTTCAGGATTCCTGGCTCCCCATCCAGGACTTGACTTAGTTCACTCCCATGAGACAAAGAAATGACTTCAACCTGGAGGTTATTCTGCAGTGTCTGTTTGTCTTCTAGGAACTTCATGACCAAACCCATATTTGGGGAAAAGGTGCTTCCAAACTCTAGCTCACTGAGCATGAGTGAGGGTGGATTGGCTGAGAGAAGCCTCTTTAGCCTTTGACATAGTTGGCAGGTATCTCAGACTTTAGGGGATTTGGAAGATTCCAGAGTCTTATCTTACCTTGCTTAAAAATCAGACTCTTAACGATTGTCTCTGAAATGTTGACCACCCAGGTTTACAGAATTTTCTGGCTAGCACGTAATTTTTTACTACTTTTTGGGCCTATCATTTTGATGAGTTAGTGCCTCAGCTTCGTCTGATGGTAGCCCTGGGAGAACCTAAACTGAAACTATTCTTACTTGTTTTTCAGGCGAGGAAAGGGGCTGTGAAACATTGCAACAGAAACCATTCCTTCCAAAGTTAATATTCTGAATGGTGTGCCAAACTTAAAATTTTCAACCTTATTTTCCTGTTGGGGAATAAATCATTCTGTTTTAATCCTCTGTATTCAGGTTCTGAATCTAAGTCACCCAAGCAGCTGCCCAGTAGAAACGGGGCCTTCCTTAAGCTGAAATGTGAAATGGGAGTCCCTGCTTATGGAGACTGCCCACTTCCTCTTTCGGGGAAGCCCTCCCATCTGAAAGGGCTTCTGGTCCTTGCCTAACGCCTTCCCACTCTTGGGGACCAATTCTGCATCTAAATATGGGGGCCATAAATAATCCCCAGGACTCGACACTAGCTTGTGAGGAGCTTTCGTTTCTACAGTGGGCTCCTGCCCTTTCCTGATTGTTGGCTAATACTGGGTCTGGTGTCCTGACATCTGTCCCAGCCCTCTCTTGCTGACTGGTACCTGGATACCTGCTGTTCTCTCTGCCCTGAACCCTTTATCATTTGCCTAATTGTTTTCCTGCTTAGACATGTGCCTCAGGTAGTTTGGCTTTGGCTAACAGTACCTGTGCCTTTCCGATAGTCTTTGATCCTAAGATTAGTCTAGATCTCTGTCTGCTTTTGAGTGAGTTTCCCCATGGATTCCCTTCCTTTTTCATACCTAATCTTTGGGTTAGGTATGACTAGCATAGCCAGTTGTTGTTTGAGCTCTGATGAGCCTCACAACAGTGTCTTGCTCAGAACCACTCCAGTTTCCTCACTGACGTCAACTGGAACTTGGGTTCTTCTTCTCTCAATTCCATAGGGCCCTGAGAACAAAGTGACTGCTTCTCAACTGATGATCAAATTCACCATCAGTGTTAAACCAATCACTGATTTATTGTCATTCTCTTCCCAGAGGTACTTACATTAAAATATAAGATAAGCTAAAAATAAGATTCCCAAAAGGAATTCCCTTTTAAAATGAATGACTCTCTAATTGTGGGACTTTATGCATAAAGACTCTCTTATAGGAGATATTATAGGATCAAGCTATGCCTTGGAGGAGGAGGAGGCAGAGTATGATGATGGAAATTAAACATTTGCTTTGGGATGAACTTCTGGTCCCGATTTTTTAATTAACTTACTAGGTGACCTTGATAAGTCACTAGACCACTCTGGGCCTCCCTTTCTTCATCTGATGCTAAATCTGATTCTGATCATCTTCACTGCCTTAGACTGGCCTTTCAAATAATTTCTCAAATTGCTAAATAATTTCATTCTGTGCTGCTTCTCCTAGACTCCAGGGCCGCTTTTTATTATCTCCCACTCAACTCCCAGCTACTCTCTGTGCTCAGTGTCATGTGAATAGAAAAATGTGGAGGAATTAAACAAGGGCTTTTCATAAGTCCATGAAAAACAATGAGAGAGTGGAAAGGATAGGATGAGGGTGAAGGAGGGGGCATAATGTATTAATAATTACGTCTGATATGATTTCACTTAGGCTTTGGCTACATAAGGCAGCATTTTTTTTTTTTTTTTGCAGCTGTCTAGAGAAAGAGAACACTGGGATAGCCCTGCAGGGATGTGTTGGGGGCTCTATATGCACACATTCCAGTGACCAAAATGACCAATGCAATGACCAAAATGTGGTCATTCATATACCTGATGAATGGCCATTGAGACATTGAGGACTTTTATGTTTGGAAAATGTAAAGTTGATTATAACTCAAATAATTACAATTAGTTAATTATAACTCAACTCTGTAGACCTGAGATCTGAGACCTCTCTTCTACTAGGTTTTAGAAATAAATTCTCTATGCAAAATATCATTCAGAATCCTCCTTTCTTTTTCCATCCTATTTTTTCCCCATCTCTTTTGGAAGTGACAGGATTAAGCCATGGATTCAAGTTTAGCCTTGCTTTATAGAAATTCTCACATTTGCTTCCAGGGAGGAGGGTTTTCAGTGCTTCTGTCTAGAAGAGGGATGATGAGTCTTTTAAGAGATTGATTTTCAGTCTACTCATCACTCTGCCAGTTACATTGGCAGAAACCAGAAACTTTTTTTTTTTTAAAGAAAATAACATTTATATATTTACAGGCATTCTGATATAATGGCAATTTTAAGCACATAGAGTTATACTAACGAGAATAAATTTTATTGCTGTGGCTTTAGAATTCAAACAAATATCATTCTATTCATAGTTAAAAATTATGCTCAAGTGTTAATTTTCCACTAGCTGTGTTTAAAACCAAAGGTAAAGAATGGCAATTTGTTAGGACACATGGCAACTAGATGGCAGATTACTTGTGTGTGTGGACAGGGGGCGGCGTAGAAGGAGAGCAGATTCCTAGTGTTCAATTTGAAAGCCTACAATTTAGATGACCGCTGCATATTGGTGGCGAGCCACTTCCCCAAAGAGCACTGACTCTTCCCTCTTCTGCCCCTGTGGGCAGAGAGGTTATTTTCCCTGTCACCCCATCCATATCTTAAACAAAATACCTCTGCAGGCTCAGGGGTTGAAAGGGGGACCAAGGGCATTCCTCGAAATTTAAGGGCAAATTTTACTGTCTCTATTGCCTACCTTCCCACATTCTTGTCCCCATGTTCATAAAAACATAAAGTGATTTTCTGGGTTTCTGTCAATGAAAAAGAGTTAAAAAAAAAAAAAAAAAAAAAAAACTTCATGAGCACATGCAGTCTCAGAGATGGGTGTGGCGTTGGGCTTTGGAGGGGCTGGAGGTCAAAAGTATGTGACTTTTATGGGTGTTGTCATAACTCTTACTGCCCCCCAGTAAGGCCTCGAGAGAAAGAGGGATTTCTACAGGAATGGTCCTGTAATTTACCGTAGTTTAAATACGCCTCCAGAAAACCACAGCTGTTCATTTGTCTGGCCTTGTCATTCTCTGGGGAAATCCAAAAGGACTCTGTTTTCTTGAGTCCTTCTTCCTCTTCCCAAGATCTGCACTGGTTTGGGAAGACACCTTGACATTTCTTTGAGTTAAAAATATCCCCTGGCCTCTTTGGGAGTCACTTGGACTCCTTCGACCTTTCCAGACCCTCATAAGGTCTGTCTAGCCCCTCCTTTCCATAAACAGTCCCGACTTTCCGGGCTAGGCCAAGCTGGAGAAGGACCTCCCCACCTGGGCTGCCTGGACTGAACCATCAACAACATGCCAAGTCTGGCCCTGGAATACAGTGGCAGGTAGAGGGGTCCTGTGCAACATTTCCAGGGCCACCATGCAAGCCTTGCCACCTTTATGAAAGGAACACATGCACACCTTTTGAAGTAGTGCTGCTGGGCCTCACATGAAGGTGCAATTAGGGAAACAATTTCTAGTTTAAACGCTGTTGTCTTAGGGAGCAGGTGATCTTGGAAGAGATGAAATGTTTTGGACATCTTGTTGGTTTCTTACGGATGGCTTCTCTGAACTCGCTTTCCTCGTTTTGGTTCTGTCATAATTCGAGATTGGGCTTTTGTGGAGTCTCTTGTGTGTGCTATATAAGAAAATTGGAATCCTTTTGTCTTCTGAATGGAGAGGTGCTCAGTTTTCAAAGATATTGCTGATTCTTTGCTCTTTACTTTTTCCTCTTGTGTCTTATAATCCTTCTTAGATGTCCAGAGTTTATACTATTATACCAGAGTTCTAGTATTAACTAGAAATAGTAAAATACCCTCAGCTACAGATTTGACCCCTGTGTATTTATTGAGTCAGCTTTGATTAAGCACCTAGCTTAAACTCAATTCTGTCTCTAGTGAGTCTCTTTTCTTTTTTTTCTTAGATACTGTGTATATCCTTGTCTCTTTACCAGGTTTGAAAGGGGTTCTGCTATAAATAAGGGACATTTTTATCATAATGTTGTCTTAGTAGGATGTGTCTTTATAGAGGGCTAAGACGAGGCCATTTTTAATACATTCTGAGAGCATTTTATCGTTGCTAATAGTACCAGATATCTAAATCTGGAAATTTTCCGTTTAGTCTCTAAACACTGTTACACACATTCATATATATTAAATACTTTGACCTGGTATTTTTTCACACTCTGAGTGGTGACCCAGTAGGTTATGAAGTCAGTATGACTAGCATCCTGAAAGAAAGAAAATAGAATAAAAACAAATAGAGTGATTGATTCAAAATAAGGATAAGAATTTTTTGTAAAACCTTTTTGAAGTTTTACGACTGTATGTGTGTGTGTTTGTGTGTCCTGGGTTCTGATGTGAAGTATATTTCTTCCTGTGCCCCCAAAGAGTTTGAGAAACCCTAACCTTACATCATTTTCTACCCCAGGCTTCAGGCATGTTCCTAGACCACACTTGCTACCTCTAGCCCCTTGTGTGTCTTTGCACTGCTCTTTATTCTGGAACTGCCCCATGCTGCACCTCTTTGCTTCAGTAATTACTATTATCTTTCCAGAATCAAAGTAGATGTCACCCTCTATGACGACCTGCACTGATCCTGGGAGTCTGGTCACTGTGCATGTCCCCGTCTTCTCAGTTTTGTGGGTGTGCTTGACATTGTAGTTGCTTAACTCTCCACCGGTTTTTTTCATGGCAAGGTCAGGGAGAAAAAGAAAACAAAGGAGGACTCATGTTAGTAAATACTTTGCTGATACATGAAAATACAGGTTACTTATAAGTTATTCTTCAATAGCGCATCAAAAGAGAACATATTTTCCTGTTTGTGCATGGGGTTCTATCCATCGTAGACAATTTAGAAAATAAAGAAGAAAATAAATATGACTCGTAGTTCTACCACCCAGAGGTAACGTAACATTGTGGTGGTGTTTCTTTCCAGTTTTTATTCTTTGCATATTTTTGTTTTACATAGCTGATTGCACATATAATATTACTAGCAGCCTACAACAAAACATAAATATATCCCCCGAAAGCTAATTATTAAGGGAAATGATAAACGTTTTTTATATATTATAGTAACCTGTATTCCAACCTATGTATACATTTACGCATTCATCCGTTTCTTTTTTTTTCTATAAGTAATTCTATATTCATAGACATAGGCTTCAAAAGTGACAATTTTAAATTCACATTTAATTCTTTAATAACTCTTAAGGGACATAATGTTAGATGCTATGCTTTGCTTAACAGAAGCATTAGAATATCTCTTGCTGGGATATTATAAATGATAAATTCATGATATACAGGAGTAGGATTTTGATAATACTCTCTCAGTGAGGACAGACACAAGGAATGAGCCCCCAAATAAAGTAAAAAGGTACAATAATTAATAATAACTAACATTTATGGGCACATACAATGCATCAGGAACTGCACTCAAGATTTTACAAATATTTATTTATTTACTGTCATTTATTTCCTGGGTGCCAACATTAAAATCTCAGATCTCTCTGAGCAGTTTTCAGAGCATGGGCTCTTGAGCCAGATGGCCTGGGTTTTAAGCCTCTTTGCTACTGCTCCCTAGCTGTGTGGACCTGGACTAGTTCCTTATATGTTCTAACCTCAGTTTTCTGAGCTGTAAAATGGTGTTAATAGAGTATTTACATCATGAGATTGTTTTGAAGATTAAATAACTTGCTGCAAGTTAGTGTTTTGCATGGTGTCTAGCCCATAGTAAGTGTACCGTAAATGTGAGCTTAGAAGGGCAATTTTTTTTGGAAGGGTAATTTAGTTTTGGATTAAAGATTTTAGTGTTAGGGAATTTACTGTCTCTAATCTTGGGTATATGGAGTCATTTGCCCAACCAATCATTTTGTCTAGGAGGAGGCCAAGACACAGATTGGTTTTGGGGTCAGTGAGAGGCAGATTTGGAGCCACAGCTTTTCACACTGTGGCATATGCTCCTTTTGTCTAACTTCTTACTCACGGGAAAAGGGGACCATAGGATAGAGGTTGGTAAACATTATCTGTAAAGGGCCAGATAGTAAATATTTTAGCCTTTGTGGGGCACATAATGGTCTGTATTACAGCTCCTCAGCTCTGCCATTGTACATTGTGAAAGCAGCCACAGACAAAAAGCAAGTGAATGGCTGTGTTCCAATAAAACTTTATTCATAGATAGTGCAATTTGAATTTCAGATCATTTTCACATGTCATGAAATATTGTTTCTTCTTCATTTTCTCCCCATCTGTTTAAAAATGTAAAACCATTCTTAGCTCAGGGGTCATACAGGTGTTGCTGTCATGGGTCAGCCCTCGGATTGCTCTTGGCTCTTGCGGAGGGTGGCATCACCAGTGTAGCCTTTTTATCTTTTTTGAATTTCAGTTTCCTCTATTCTTTTCCAAGGTTTCTTCAAGTTAGCTTTGTAAGCAGTTTGTCCTGGGATGAAGGGTGTTTAGGGACCATTGCTCCCAGTGAAGACACAGTCGGCAAAGAGCTTGTCGTTTGAAATTTTGAATCTTGTTATTTGGGATTTTTATGTAATGTGGTGAAGGAGAAATGCATTAACCAGCGGGGCTGGTCCCTCAAGATGTAAAAGTATCCAAGTTGCTAAAAGGCACTGAAAAGTATAAGCAAAGGAAAAAATGGATTAGAAAGGCACACTGTTAATAAACAGAACCCTCTTGTCAGAAAACACACTGGCTACTGTTTTTAACAAGTCTGCCATTTCTGCAGCTGAAATCAAGACACGTTTCAAATTCTTTAGGGTTTTTTTTTTTCTTTCTTTTTTGGATTGGCTAGAGGAAGTGGCAGGGAAGAGGTGACGGTGGAGGAAAGAGGGATGAAAATGTCATGTTCGTAGTCTTTTCTACTAGTTATATCCTCTAAAGGTATATGTTCAAATAGAATTGACTGAATTTCATTTCATTAATCCAAGAATGTAAGTATGAGGGAAGAAATTTATTCCTTACATCAAAAACTCTTGGACGTTGCTACGTTCACAGTATGGTTTTCTTTCCAAGGATTATAGCTTCCCTCTTTATTTTCAAGAGCAGTGGGCTTTTGTGGACTGACACCAATAGAGGTCGGGGCCAAGAAGCCTGTTCTGAGCTAATCACCTCATTTGTGGGCTTTGGAATCCACAAAGCCCAGGGGATCCAGTGTTGGCCCAACAGAGCACAGCTGTTTCCTATCACCCTACGAATCAAAAACGATGGCCTTGACTCTTGGATACTGTTTTGTTTTTGAGCGGAAAACATCCTGTTTCATCATGAATGCTTAATACGATAATTTAAATATACTTAGTAGCCATAACATTAATACTTTTACTTACCCTGAGAATATTCCGAGGTGGTGACACTATTTTATACTCACAGGGTATAAATTAAGAAGATTATTTCTCCCTGTGTGTTGTTAGAGAAATAAGACAAAACTATATATATGTATATATATAGTTTGTGTAAACTATATATATATGTTTTATATATACTGTATATATATAGTTTGTATATACTATATATATATATAGTAAATTCTTGTTTTTTATAATTCTCTTTTGATCAAATAATTCTCTTCCTCTTCTTTCTTTTTGACAGCTCTGAGATTGATTGTAACTGTCTCCTTTTAGGGGAGATGAGAAAATACTGTTTTTTATATACTGGCTGAATTTTGAAATTCACAAAGTAGAGGAAATATTACCCATTCTTTGTAGAGTATTGTTGCAAATTCCTACTTTGATCAGATAGTCTGGAGCCATGGCTTCCAAACCTTTTGTGACTTGTTTGCCTTAGCCTCACATTTCTTCCAAAATCTGTCATTCAGCTTTGGCTAATGGGCCAAATGGTGGAATGCCTACTTTAGTATCTTTTCTGGCCTACCAAGACTTCTGCTTGAGCAAGGATTGTAGATTGCACAGGTAACCCAATCATTGTAGCAGTATCAGTAGTGCAAACAAGGCATGCCACGTGGATTTACGTAATGTAACTTATTCTGAATGTGTGCTTTATATTTTGTGCTTTATATGTTGATATTCTCTCTGTCAGTTGAAAACATAAAGGTGTATTTATTTACTATTAGAAGAGAAAACTGTTGTAATAATTAATGATGCTTACAAGGCTGTTAATTTTATGTCCAAAAATTATTACATAAAGTGCAAAAAATTATAGGTATAGATTGAAAATTAATGTTGAGAGAATGCAATCGTCAATAATTCTGTAGAAACCATGTATTCTTTGTGGAATTACCTTCAGTGAAATTGCATCATCATCATTAAGCAACTCTCCAAGTCTAGGAGATGAAGAGAAGGCAAGTCTTGACCTCAGTTGGTTCCCATTAGGGAGGAAAGAGTACTTACTAATGTGCTGGAAACATCACTACCTGCAGTAGCGACACTGGCAGAATTAGTGCAAAAATGTCTTGGTTTTCACAGACCTCATTTCAGAGAGAGCATTTGTTTAGTTTTGCAAAAGTCCCATCAAGCTGCCAAAGAATTTTAGTTCTTGCCCTTTTATATCAAACTTTAAAAATGAGTCTACTGGAATTTTAATAATGAGATTATAATCATAATTAATTTTTAGAATAAAATTTCACATCTGTTCTTGTATCCCAGTAGTTCATTCTGTGAAGGTCACATTTAGCTTTGGCAAATATTGATTTTAATATTTGGCCATTTGGCATTATGCCAAAAATGCGTATTTAGTAATTTTCTTAAATATTTGGCTATCTCCCTGTTCGTTCCCAATGAAATAAAAATTTCAAAAAACCATAATTACTTCTGTTAAATACAGTGTATTCTGCTCTTTTCTGTTCTACTTAATTTTTTTTAATAGCCACTAAATTAGTTTCACAATTTACTAATAAGTCATGACCCACAGTTTAAAAGTGTTGAAACTCGCTGTCCTTTGGGAATAGTGAGACAGTTAGGTAGGGGTTATTTTTGTATGTAATATTTTGGTCATACAAATGCTGGGAAGGATTTCTAATTATGTCCTTTCCCAAAAATGTAATTTGAGATCTCAAAGGCATCTTAAGACTCGTGAAAAATGAATTAATGCTATTGCCAAACAATTTTCTGTAGTGGCTATATTTGTTCACACTCCCACTAGCAGCGTCTGAAAATTCCAATTGTTCTATGCCTTTGTTAACACTTACTGTTGTCAGTATTTTTTTTTTTTTTTAAGTGAATAGGCTATTTTTTAGAGCCGTTTTAGGTTTACAGCATAATTGAGTGGCAGGGATAGGGATTTCTCATATCCCCTGCCCACACACATTCATAGCCTCCTTTATTATCAACAACAGAGTGATACATTTGTTAGAGTTAATGATCCTGCATTGACAACACATCATTATCATCCAGAGTCCATAGTTTGCATTAGGGTTCATCTTGTTGTAGTTTCTGTGGGTGTGGACAAATGTATCCACCTTTAGAGGATCATACAGAGTAGTTGCACTGCTCTAAAAATCCTCTGTGCTCCACCTATTCATCCTCCTCCTAACCCCTGACAACTACTGATCTTTTCACTGTCTCCGTCGTTTTGCCTTTTCTAGAATATCATCGTTGGAATCATACAGTATGGAGCGTTTTCAGACTGGCTTCTTTCAGTTAGTCATATGCATTTAAGGTTCCTGCATGTCTTTTCATGGCTCCATAGCGCATTTCTTTTTAGTGCAGAGTAATATTCCATTGTCTGAATGTGCTACAGTTTATCTCACTGTCAGTATTTTTCATTGTTACCATCATAGTGGTTATGTAATAATTATCACAGCCATTTTAAATGCAAGCCGTCTAAATATCTCATGCTTCCCAGCATTCTTAAACAGAAGGTAAATGAAATAACATTGAATGAAATAACATTCTTAAACATTTACACAAATGGACATTTGCTGGAGCACACAGTATGGTACACATCACAAAAATATACAATTGATTGCTTTACAGATGTGAAGCCCATCTACAGCTATAGACATGGTTTTATTATTATTATTATTATTTTTACTACTGGCTATAATGCAACTCCTGGATTATTATAAGCAGTTTAAATTTTTTGTTCTTTTACGATCTTTGCACATAAGACTGCCATAAAATGTTTTCCTAGGCAGGTAAACAGAGACGCTTAAATAATTAAAATACAATCACCAACACCCACTTTCTCTTCTATAAGAAAAATAGCAGTTTTAAATTTTTTATATCTTTTATGTTATCATTTAAATGCAAAATAGTGGAATAAATACAACAATCTGATCTGATTGAAACACAAGTGTAACTACAAGGAGTCACACAATCATATTGCTTTAAATAAGAACAAACCTAAAAGAAGCAAAATAAAAATTAAAATCATCTACCATCTACTGTGGGTAACTAAGGTCTGATATTTTGAATGGTCATTCCTCTTGCTGTTTATTGTATGTCTGTCCCTTATAGTGGGCAGTCCCTTTTTAATGCTGGTTTTCTCCAGAACTGTGCTCCCTTCACCTCCCCCCTCCACCACACAGTAGGAGGGTTGGGGGGGGGAAACGAGTGAAGCTTAATCTGTATTTACTGCCCCTCCCCATCACTTGCATCACTGCCTGAGCTCTGCCTCCTGTCTGATCAGTGGTTGCTGTTAGATTCTCACAGGAGCACGAACCCTACTGTAAACTGCGCATGTGAGAGATCTAGGTTGCATGCTCCTTGTGAGAATCTAATGCCTGGTGATCTGAGGTGGAGCTGAGGTGATGTTGCTAGCGCTGGGGAGTGGCTGCAGATTATCAGATTACCATTAGCAGAGAGGTGTGACTGCAGAATAAATGTAATGGGCTTGGATCATCCCCAAACCATCCCCCTCCCTGGTCTGTGGAAAAATTGTCTTCCATGAAACCAGTGCCAGAAAGGTTGGGGACTTGCTGTTCTAGAAGATTCTCCACCTCTTCACCAACAGGGAATAAAATAGGTTAGAAATTCTGTGTTTGAATTTGTAAGCTCCAAGTCCTTCTAAGTGGTGTTCCAGCGCCTCGGAGGTACACTGGTACTATTATGTTTGCATATCTCAGAAGCAGAAATTGCTCTTTCCTTTTGCCTGTAAAAGACCCTGTTTCAGAACCCCTCCCTTTACAACCATGGCAGCCTTCACCGCAGTGGACAAGGGTTCATTTATTCGAAGTCTGGGGTCAGTCTAATTCCAGAGAAAAATACAGTGTGTGGCTGATGGCTAAGTGGACTCACTCCTTCCATGTAGGGGTAGGGAGGGGTTGGAGAGAAAAGGGAAGGCCATGCCTGGCAAGGTGAGGAGCCAGCAGGCGTCTACTGCTGCTGCTGCTGCTACTTTAATAAGAATTTGCTTATCTTGCTTATATAAGCAGAACAGCCCCGCTCAAATCCTTAATGCTGTCCACATGCTGTTCTTGCAAGATTCACCTAAAGTATCAGACAAAAGATTGGGCCTCTTTTCAGCCTCAATTCGGGTGAATTCCAGGGTGATTTCAGGTCATTCATATAGTTTTCTCAGCTCTACTTTATCTCTTTGCTATACGTAACCAGACTTTGATGAGAAAATGATCAAACTCGAGGGAGCTCAAAGAAGATATCTGATTTAGTCTCCTTGCATATGTAAGAACAAATAAATTTGGAATTGATCAATGCCTGCTCTTAATGGTCTATTAACATGTTTACTGTTTTTTAGATGTGTGTAAGGAAGAGAATATACAGGGTGGCCCAAAAGTCTCTATACAAAGGAAAATTTTTGTAATGAATATGTTGTAAATAAAGGAACATTTAGCTACAATTTCCCATTTTCCATAGGTATGGTGACTTTTGGGAGACCCTGTAGAAACCCAGAGTTCCCTGATTTCTTCCCCTCAGTACTCACTAAACCTATAGACCTATATATAGAACATTGCTCAAAATTGAATTAAATGTGATGTAAAAAGGATCAGTGAATTAAGTATTATTAATTATTGTTCTCATGAGAGAATATCTAGGGTTGTTAAACTGTAATCATGAAAGTCATCTGTTTCTTTCACAGTCTGTGGTGGTTTCTATTGTATTCTTTTGTTTCTATTTGACCCAATTTGGAGAATAGAATAAATTAAGGCTCAGAACTTTTATAATGTGTGAATCAAAAGGGATCCACCAGAGGCTATGCCCTAACATTAAGCAATAAATAGGATTGTGCATATGAAAGGGTTTTCTACAGCAGAGAGAATGTTCCTTTCCATAATAGTCTAAGGAGCTGCCTGCTGTTCAATGTTTAGTATAAATCAAAATGCAAATAAATCGCCCACTTTCTTTCAGTTGGGAACATTGTAAATAAGCTGATCACAAAAGATGCCATTATGAAAATCAGTGGTTTAATCACACTCCATGTATTTGTTTTTAGGTTCTTTAATTTTTGTTGAATTTTACTTAAGCCTGTTAAGTTGGCATTGGATCTTGTTTCCAAAATTAGCCATAACACATTTCGGTGCTGCCTTCCCTCAAAGGAACAAGAATGTTCTGTCATTATTGATTTTGGTCTCCAGTGGACCGCTTCCTTGTGTAACTTCTCTTTGCAAAGTTCAAAGTAATCAAGATAACTGATCTCCCCTCTCAGAGAGACAATGGAATCAGCAGAAAATGCTTTTCTCTTGGCAGCTCCTCCTCCCACTTGGTGTTTCCTTTCTTCAGGGTGTGTGAGTGTGGGTGCAAAACAAACTCCACACAAAAAAACATTTTCACTTTTGCTTCTGCCTATTTAACCTCCCGTAGTAGAGCAGGAGCAATGTGGCACTAGAATTCTGATGGCAAAAAGGGTGTTTTCTTGTAGACACACTAAGGCACGGGGGATCTGAGCTGCTTTTCTATATTAAGATGTTTAGAAGAAAGAGAATGATTCCTCTTCCCTGCCCCAAATCATGTTGTTACTGTTTGCAGTCATTATAAAAGTAGTGCGCACTCAGTCCAATGAGTGTAAACAATAAATGTAAAGTAGAGTGTGATGGACCCCCGGGAACGGTGCTGTTGTTCAAGGGTATGAGTGTGTATGTCTCTGTGTGTGTTGTTAACATGGACAGGCTGGTACTTGGCCTACTGCCCTATAACCTGCTTTTTTTTTTTGTAGACTGTATTCTACTTGTCAGTATCTGTGGCTCTGTCTGCTGTACTTTTTTTGTGATTGACAAGTAAAAATTGTATATATTTATGGTATACCACATTATGTTTTGATATGTATACATTGTGGAATGGCTAGAGCAATCTAGTTAACAGAGGCATTACCTCATGTACTTCTTTTTTTTTTATGGTGAGAACACTTAAAATCTATCCTCTTACAACTTTCAAGTATACAGTGTGTTGTTATTAACTGTAGTCACAATGATGTACAGGAGATCTCTTGAGCTTATTCCTCCTATCTAACTGAAATTTTGTGTCCTTTGACCAATAATTCATCAATCCCTCTATCCCCAGCCTCTGGTAACTGTAAGGCTGGTGGCAGGGCTCCCTCCTCTCCCTAGATGAAAAAAGAAAAGGCTCACGAGACCAGACCTGCCAAGGACAAATTGCCAGGCCCCGCTGAGAGGAGCCACACCCAGACGTCCACCTGGATAAGAAAGTTTTAGCTCCTGGGTTCCCCAAATACCACCAGTCCCTCCTATTTCTCAATGACCACCCAAGGTCACAATGGAAAATCCCTAGTTCTTCCCACCAAAAGTCCCTAGCCCAGCCCAAATGGAATGAAAGGCCTTACCCCCTTCAAACGGGGGCAATTTCTCAGGCCCCCATCTCTTGGGACCCCAGAACCTCGTCCGGGAGCTCTAAATAAAGCCATGTTGTTTGGCTCCACTCTTTCTCTCTCTCTCTCTGTTTCTTTCGCCACTGGAAAACTTTACAGTAATCACCATTTTACTCTGTTTCTGTCAGTTCAACATTTTTAGATTCCACATGAGTGAGATCTGTGGCGTTTGTCTCTCTGTGCCTGGCTTAATTTCACTTAACACAGTGTCCTCTAGCCAGGTTTACTCATATTGTCAAAAATGACAGAATTTCCTCCTTTTTAAGGCTGAATATTATTTCATTGTGTGTATTTATCACATTTTCTTTATCCATTCTTCCATGGATGGATACTTAAGTTGATTCCATAGCTTGGCTGTTATGGATAATGTGTAGCATTCTTTTAAAAATGACTCTATCGTGTGGATGAATCAGAGTTGATTTACATAGACCTCTCTTAAAGGACATTAAGTCATTTCCCATATTCTGATGTTCCAAACCTGCATCCTTCAATATGCTAGCTACCACCCATATGTGGTAATTTAACTTAATTAATATTAAATAATATTAAAAATCAGTTCCTCAGTCATATGAGCTACATTTCACATGCTCAGTAGCCACATGTGATGAGCACCAGATATAGACTCTTTCAATCATTGCATGCAGTGCTATTCTAAACCTCAAAAACCTTTCCATATTGGTTAGTGCTATTCTGAACTTTTTTGTTTCAGACTTTTTTGAGTGCATGGTTCCATTCACTTCTTTATTCATCCATTTTTCATCCATTCAACAAATAATTATTGAGTGCCTCCTGTATGCCAGGCAATGTTCTAGGCACTTGGATATCTCATTCATAGCAGAACAAAAGTACCTGACTTCATAATGCATACAGTCTGTCAGCAAAAGGTTTTTGAGTACTCATTCCCAATAAATATATATGAATCTATAAGTAGTATATGTCTTATTTTATGCCGTTATATTATAAAATATGTTCAAATAGGAATGGAAAACAATATGATACAAATATAAATAATTCTGAAGTAGTCTTCCTGTCTCCCACCTTGGAAACCACTGTTCCGAGTGATGCTTTTTTTCCTGATGGTCATCTATAAAGGTTCTTCCAGTGCTGAAACCAAAGTCACCTCTTAAGTAGATAGTCTAATATTCTTTCTAAATCTATTTATTTCATAAAAAGATCCTCCTGTTTTTGTTTGTTTGTTTTGCTATCTGTAGACTTTTTCCTATACTGTTTGAGTATAGGAAAAAGTGCACAACTTGTGCACAGTCGGCCTTCTGTATCTGTGGGTTCTATATCTGTGGATTTAACCAACTGGGGATCAGAATTATTTGGGAAAAAATACAATAAAATAACATTATAACAAAAAATAATACAAATAAAAAATACAGTATAATAACTACTTAGAATTTGCATTGTATTAGTTATTATAGGTAAGCTAGAGATGACTTCAAGTATATGGAAGGATGTGTATAGGTTGCATGCAAATACTATGTCATTTTATATCAGGGACTTGAGCATTGATGGATTTGGATATCCAAAGGGGTCCTGGAACCAATCCCCTGAGAATACTGAGGGATGACTCTCTTCATTTAGCAAACATTTATTAAGTTCATATTGTATATCAAGTAGGTGCAGGGAAATTGAACAAATTAGAGTTCCTGCCCTCACATGAGACAGGCCAGCCAATCAGTGATTGTAGTCCAGAGTGTTATGGAAATGCAGCAGCAGGGCATGTGAAGAGAGACATTGGCAGCAGCTCAAGACACCTGGTTGCTCTCAGTTACTGTACCCTCTTCTCTGTCTTGGGCCTTAATAAAGTCACAGGTTTCTCCAACAGGTCCTTTTGTTTTTTCCCTCCATGGTATTTTCTTTTCTTTTGGACAATACAAAATTCTAGCCCCTTGATTTGAGAATATTCAACCAGTGCAAATTTTCACATTATTTCTCTGTGTTAAGATGCTTACATTTATGTTTTTAAACTTAGATCTTAGGGTTGGACGGACTCTATATAAGACAGAACCTAAGTTATATTAACCCTTTGTTGCGATATATATTGCGAATACCTGTATTTTGCCCAAGTTTGTCAGCTGTCTTTTAACATTGTTTATAGTATTTTTCATGAAAAAAATGTTATGTGAAATAAAAAAAAAAGACAGAACTTAAGTACAAATAATCATGTAGCTCCTACTGATAGGAGGAAGCAAAGTCATCTTTCGGAGGTGTATGTTTTGTTTATTCTTATGTTCATTGAACAAATATTTTAAAAATGACTCCTGGGTGGAAAAGGTAACTTAATTCTGAAATAACTTTCTCACATGGGCTTTTTAATGAAGAAATTCTGAAGGATATAATGGATAATGGTATTGAGAGCAGATTCAGAAATGAAAGAATTGATCAATTTCTTTTTCTTTTTTTTTTTTTTAGGGCAAGTTAAAGTCTTCAGAGCTCTGTATACATTTGAACCCAGAACTGTAAGTATTCAGTTTTTAGCTTTAAAATTGACCTTTAAACCTAAGGTGATTTCATTTAGACACTTTATCTGGCTTAAATGGTCTGCCTTTTCTTTGATAGACCGAGGTAGCTCACAGGAATGAGTGGGGGTCACTTCCCACGCTGTCCAGAGAGGTACAGGCTAAGCCCATGGGTTAATTTGCATGTCCTTCCAGTCCAGAAGTCATGTTGTCCATCTCGCATAGCTTCTCCTTATGTTCTGACATCACCTGATTTAAAATCAAGTGACTTGGCATATCAAGCACAACTCAGTCATGCTTCCTCTGAATCTCATGATAACCTCTCATTCTCTCTTTGGCCCTATACCTCAGGCTTTCTTATAATGGCACCTTCTGCTGACCTCCCAGAGCAATTGTTTATGTCTCTGCTGTGTGTGTTTTCCATTGTTACAGCTTCTGGTATCCGTCTATCCATGGCTTATCAAGCTCCTGTTATAATACCAGAGACTGATCTAGACTGGTCCCACCACCACTGGGGATGGTGTGGTGACAACAGAAAGGATAGTCTTGTGGAGCTTGCATCCCAGAGGAGAGAGATAGGCAGTAGCAGAAAAATGGATGTGACTGTCCGGGCTGAGTGCTATGGAGCAAAATAAGGACAGTGAGGGGCAAAGAGTTAATGGTGGGAAGAGTGGGGTTTTTTTCTCCATTGGGTGTTCAGGGATGGCCTTTCTACAAAGGTGACATTTGAGGAGAGACCTGGAGGAGTGAGGGAGCAGAGGGAAGAACAAGTGTGTGTGATACTGGACTTCAAGTTCTTGGTCCACAAGTCAATAGAAATTGGCATGAGACTAGAAAGATTTAGGTAGGCGGGGCTTTACTGGGCCTTTTTCTCAAACAAAAGGGAGACAGTGCTGGTTAAGGGGGCAGCCAGACTGGCTCTCTGAACAAAGGGCTGGGAAACTTTTATGGGGTTGTAAAGAGGGAGGGAGGTGTCAGCTTTGATGTCATCACATGTGGAGGTGGAGTTCTATTGGCCGCCTTGCACTTGGTGGTCATGCTTCTTCATGCATCGCATGTATCGTTAACATTTTAAATTTCCACCCCTGGGCATGATTTTTAGCGTTAAAATGAGATTATCACAAGAGAAAAGTCAGAGTAAGGTCAATATGGGGGTCTGTTTTGGCTCGAGGTGGTTTAGATCTGGATAGGTCTGCTTTCTTTGCAGTTAGGTTCCTTACCAGTTAGTGTCAGCATCTTGCTTCATTGGTCCTGGAAGACATTACTCAAGGGACAATTAGCTCCCTCCTTATATGGGTATGTGCTGAGTTCCAGCAGCTAGGAGGTTGTTTGTTTCTTTTCTTCAATAGTTAATTAGGCTGGGTCATGCTGCCCCATGTTGCCTCCCTTGGTCAGAAGTGAGGCCAAGTCCTGTCTCTGTACTCTCTCACAAGCAGCATCTTGGTGGATTCTAGGGACAGCAGGGAGGACAGTGTGGCTTGGAAAGTCACGAACAAGGGAGAGGGTGGTAGGAGACAAGTTTAGAGTGTTGGGGCGGAGCCAGAGAGCAGCTCAGGTCCAACCGTGGATCTCATTTGAATCGTGCTCTGGGAAAGATTGAAAGTAATCGGGGGGTTTTGAGTACAGGAGTGATTAGACAGCAAAGTTTTAGGAGAATCACTCCAGCTGAGGTGCAGAAATCCATCAAGGAGATTGGAGGGTTTTGATAGGGGAGTGATTAGGCAGTGAAGCAGGGAGTCCAGGTGGTTCAGAGGCAAAGGAGAAGGAAACCAGGAAGGGGAGCCTGCTGCCATTGGCTTCTCTCTCTCATACACTAAAGGCTGGAGACTTCTCTCCGCAGGCAGCCAACTTGCTGCTGGCGTCATCTGGATTTGCCCTGGACCCTGCTGTCCCTAGAGTCAGAGACATCTTAGAAGGCAGCACAGAACAGATGGCACTGAGCATTGATTCAGCCACCAGGGCAGGCCCTGACTTCAAATCCCGATCTGTCATTTACTCACTTTAAAATGGGAGTAAGATTCACCATTCCACAGTGGAGCCCTTGCTGTGGGAATGCAGTGAGGTGAATATTGAAGGCCTGCCCCATGGCGCATGCCAGCGAGTGGTGGCAGCTAATAGAGCTAACATGGCATGTGCATGTTCAGACTTTGTGAGCTGAGTGTTTCTGGAACAGGAAAGGGATAGTGGGTTTTTTAATTCTTCTCATCAAGAGGTTCCACTGACAACTCTCCTGTGTTGGCTGGGGTGGATAATGGGTAGTGTGTTAGTTTGCTAAGGTGCCATCACGCAGTTTCACACACTGGGAGGCTTAACCAACAGAAATTTGTTTTCTCACAATGCAGGAGGCTGGAAGTCCAAGATCAAGGTGTTGGTAGGGTTGGTTTCTTCTAAGGCCTTTCTCCTTTGCTTGTAAGTGTCATCTTCCCTCTATGTCTTCTTATAATCTTTCCTCTGTGTGTGTCTATGTTCTAATTTCCTCTTCTTACAAAGACACCAGTCTTTGGATTGAGGGCTATCCTCAATATCTCATTTTAACTTAATGACGTCTTCAAAGGGCCCATCTCCAAATACAGTCACATTCGGAAGTACAGATGCTCCTCGACTTATGACGGGGCTACGTCTCGATAAACCCATCCTAGGATGAAAATGATATTAGTAAAAAATGCATCCATACCCACATAAACTGATAATAAAGTCAAAAAATTATAAGTTGAGCCATCCTAAGTCAGGGATAGTCTGCACTGGGAGTTAGGACTCCAGCCTATGAATTTTGAAGGGGACGCAAAAGTCCCATATCAGCTGGGGAAGTGTGAGGACCAGGAGTTGTCTAGCTCCAGCTCACACCAGACTGTCATTACGTGCCTCTGATCGTCCTTATCAGTTGTGTCCTGGGTTGCATGACCCCTGCAGAGGAGAGTGGGGGAGGGTATATGGTAGTCAGCTGTCCTTGTGGCCACTCAGTGCATAGACCGTTCTCTCTGCCTCTTTGACTCTCCAATGGGACCCGCATGTACTTAGTTTTGAGACTTAAGGTGATTCCTGAGTCTTTCTCCTCTCTTCCCCCCAGTACTCTCAGGTGCCACCTTTGTCCTTTTCCACTGACTTCCTCCCCTACTTGGTTCCTCAAGACCTTGTGTCTTTCCTCAGTCCTGGCCTACAGACTCTAGCCTCTCCATTGCATCTGTATTCACTGCTACACTGATGTTCCTCAAACGTGGCTTTGCTTCCATCACCTGCTTCAAACTTGTGTTTGACTAAAGATGTGGTCCTCTGCTGTCCAGTCCCCATCCCAGCCCCACTGTGCTGTGCTCCTTCCCTTCTTGGACTTTCCAGTCTACAGGTGAGCACTACCACACCCAGCTGATTTTACAATGTTTAGTAGAGATGGGATCATGCTCTTGCTCAGGCTGGTCTCAAACTCCTGAGCCCAAGCAATCCTCCTGCATTGGCCTTCCAGAGTGCTAGGATTACAGGCGTGAGCCCAGCCTCACTCTGCCTCTTTAGCAGCTGTGTGACCTTGAGAAAATGATTGAACCTCTCTGTCTCAATGTTCTCATAGGTTAAGTGAGAATAATAATAATGTTATGGAGTTTTAGTGAGAAGTAAGATTAATTTTGCAAAGCTGCTGTTACTATTAAGGAGTAATGTTACTACTATTGAAGAAGTAGTTGTTGCTATGTTAATAGACATTTAATAAATATTTTTGATTGGTTGTATATTGATTAATTTACCTCCAGTTCTGCTTCATGATGGAGTTTTTCCAGTGCTTTTTTTTTTAAAAAAAAATATTAGTTATTGGATGTACATGAGAAAATACACTTAATTAGTTAAGTTTTAAAAAATACTCTATATTTAAAATGTTATTGTATTTTTAATATCCCTGGTCCCAAAGATCATAGGCAGTGGTCAGTAACAACACTCCAAGCCCTGTTGCCTCCACGTTTATCCCCTCTCCTCCTCCTTTCAATCCAGATGTGAAAAGGGGGAGCATTTGGCAGAGCAGGTAGTTTCTAGCTCCCACAGTCCTTCCTGATGGGTTCAGTGCTCATGCTGTACCTGTTGTTAAGTTTTAAATATCATCCCAGAACTGAGTTAGTCTTAAGTTCATTTCCTCCATCCCCTCATCTCCCCTGCCCTCCCCTCCCCTTCCCTCCGTCCCTCCCTCCTTTCTTTCCTTCCTTTGTTCTTTCTTTCTTTGTTTCCTTCCTTCTTTTCTTTTCTTTTCCTTTCTTTTTCCCTCCCTCCCTCCCTTCCTTCCTTTCCTTCCTTTCTTACAAGGTCTTGCTATGTTGCCCAGGCTGGCCTTGAACTCTGGGGCTGAAGCCATCCTCCCACCACTCAGCCTCCTGAGTAGCTGTGACTGCAGATGTGAGCCACCCCACCCAACTTCTGATATTCTTTTTCTGAGTGAGAGTCTCTGTTAGACAATGCTGGAAGCTCAGTTTGGTCTTTCTCCCCTGTCACCATTAGCCATCTTCTCTGGAGGGATGGGTGCACCACTGTATATCCCAAACTGACCTGGCCTCCTTAAAGTCATTGAGAACAGGCAAGATTTTTCAGTCTTGCTGAGTTAGACTCTGAGGGACATGCTGACACGTGCAGCACCCTGAGGAGGGTCCAGTTTTTAGCCACTGTTCTACTCTTAGGAGATAGGGACAGCAGGGCCCAAGCCAGTCCTGGTGATCCACTGAACAGGTCAAACATTAGGCAGCTTGTGGCTCCCGGGTGTTCCTGCCAACCCATTTCTCATCTGTCTTGCTTATAGGCAAGGTAGTCTTGGCACCACCCAACCCTGTTTGGTTCTTTTTTCTCCCCCAACCCTTAATCCAATAAAGTGTCACGGAGAGACCTGGCTGGACTGGTTAGACCAGTGTAAAGACGAAGGACACTGATGGGGAGAGCGTGCTGGAGGTGTGTTGATTTCTAAAGGGAAACCAGCAGGGTCCTGCCCTGTCATGTGAAGTTTGCTGGGCCGCACTAGGTTTATAGCACTTTGCCTAGAGGAACGAGCTCCAGAATGAGAATCCAAAAGCTGAGGTAGCAGCCCAGCCCTGCCACTCATTCTGTGACTTGTACTAAATTCTTTAGCCTGTCTGAGCTTGGTTGTGAAATAGAGATACCCATGACCCAGACCTGCCGAGTGGGCCGTTGAGAGGATCAGAGGAGGTCAAGTATGCCTTGCAAGTCAAAGGTGCTGTTCTTGGTTTTTTGGTACCATATTATGAAGGTGAGGTGTGGGGAGGGCGAGTGACATATTTTCCAAGGCCATTGGTATTTAACTTGGTCATGACACCATGACAATCAGTAATGGCCAGCATGATGCTTCTGTATGGCTCTATCTATCCAGGCTCTATCTCCTACCTGCTCTGTGGTCTTGGACAAGTTTCTTGCCTGTAACATGACCATATGGATGGCACCCACTTCATAGTGTTGTTGGTGATGATTAAATGAGTTAATATTTGTAAATGCCCAGAACAGTGCTTGGCACATAATAAATACTATAAAATGTTAAATGAAAACATCTGTGGATAATTTTTTTTTTATTAATTTTTTGGGCCCCCAGGCTGACAAATCTAAAAACTTTCAAAAGTCTATCCTAATTTTTCTAAACTTTTCATAATATATACATTTTGCATAAACCAACAAAATTAATCCCCTCGGAATTACATGGTACCAAGAATCTATGGAACAGGAATGGGAATATGTGACACTAAATTTGTGCTCATTGCCAGAACATCCCAGGGGACAACAGCTTACTTGTTCAGATATCTTGTGGTTCTTCAAGGAGAGAGGAAAGGAGGAATGTGGTTCAAAACCAAAGAACACGCTGGAAATAGAGAAGTGCTTATTACTTCATTGTGTCACTACTTTTCCATTTCTGATCCATGAATTTGATGCCAGGAATTTAAAAGTAGAAACTCATCGAACAGTTTGCACCAAGTGTCTCGCTAGTGGTTTCTTAATGGAAAATGTGAATATTATAGATAAAAATCTGTTTTTAAAATCATGACATCGCCTTGTTGTCTGTACTGCCACCAACAGTCTGAAGAATTTCATAGACCACCTACTCAGCTAGTTTAGGAAAAGCGCCCCTAGTTGCTTTGGAAGAAGGTATTTTATAGGTAGCAGTATTGTGCATCTTGGAGCTATGCATTAAAAGAGAGTAAACCGTGCGCTGTAATTCCTCAGGATGAAGAAATAACCCTTTTTTACCTGAGTGAAATCGAGTCCCTGTTGCTGTTGTCTCTGTTGAAAAACAAATCTGACCTAATGGCAGGCTTGTGGCCGACACTGTTACTGAACAGCAGCCATTAATTTAAAAACTGAAACAGCAGTGAGAGGTAGTGAGGTGACTGGACTTAGTGGCATTTTCCAACTGATGCACTTTACCAAAACCACGAGCAAGAATTGCTTAAAAGACTTTAAAAGTTTTGCGGATTTGGGGCTTTATTACATTTTTTAAATGGAGGTAAAATTCACATAACGTAAAATCAACCATTTTAAAGTGAACAGTTCAGTGGCGTTAGTGCATTCACAAAGGGGAACAACCACTACGTCTGTCTACTTCCAAAATATTTCATCACCCCCAAATAAAACCCCATGCCCATTAAGCAGTTACTCCCTATTCCCCCCTGACTTTATTACTTATTTTATAAAGAAGACTAATTACCAGGGTTTTGTGTGTGTGCACTTTGTTTTTAGAAGCTATTTGTTTGGTACTTTTTTTTTGTAACCTCTTTGTTTCAAGATGAGTGATTCTTTTTAAATGTGGAAATTTAGAAAGACTTGCCTTTTATGGTTTTAGAAAGAGGCTAAAACCAAAGGGCAAGATAACTCCTTAACTTCTCTAAAAGCACTGATTGAGGAGGATTCACTGGACAAAGTTAGTTTTTGGAAACATACCCAGTAAAATGGCCCAAGACAGTGCTAAGACAGGACAGATCTCTTCAAGGTATTGAACTCTTTCAAAACTCCAGGAAAATGCTGCAGTTCACATATATCCCATTTTCCTTACATCATCTTACTTCTTTCATTCTCCCTTCCCATGCCTTCATGTTATCTAAAGGAAAGATAGTCAAATGGCATTAAAATTGCCAGCGAAGGCCACCCTTACTGTTATGGGGCATAGCTGCTGTGTCCAGCTGGGATGTCATGGTGGGGAGTGAGTCCTCTTCCTGGCTTCTCTGAGAGTGATCTGGTTTGCAGCAAGGAAATACTAAAGGAAAATAGTTTGTTTCCCAATCACTTTCTATATTCATAACATATTGGGAATAGTATTGGTCATCCATCATCAGAACATTTTAGAGACAAATTTGAGAAAATCTGAGAGGTCTTTAATTTTTTTCCTTTAAATTCAAATAATAAAAATAAATAAAAACTTATTTCAAATAATATGTATATCATCAAGTCTAATAAGTTTAATTTTGCATAGCTTATGCTGTCTGTCTCTGTAAATGAAAGTATAAATGCAACAAATGCTGCAGGAATGCCCTTTAAAAGACTTTAGCCATTTTGGGGGGGAGGTATCATTAATTATCATTTGCTAATTTTTATATTCAAATGCATATTGCATCTAAATATTCAGGTATTGGGTTGCTTAAAGCATGTTATAGTTGATATAGTCTCCATTTAGATCTGGGGGCAGGAGTTATAATAATAATATGGATCAGCTTTTAATCTGAATAAATTACTAATGCAGAGTCATGTTTACTGCCCTAGTCTGCAACTGAGAGGAGGTAAATAACTTGAAAAAATGAGTGGATGAAATAATTTTTTGTTTCATTAGCATAACTTTTACTTGTATAGTGACTACAATCAGAACTTATAAAAGCTTTTCTTTTAAAGATATTTTCCCTACCAAAATTATGAAAGTAATACATGCTCGTGATAGGAAATTTGGAAAATTTTCTATGTGTATATCATGCATAATTATAATCTTATCCTATGTGAAATTTGTGCCCTACATTTTTCATTCAACATGATGATGTGAACATTTCCCAATATCTGAAATTTGCTCTTAATAGTCGTCATCCTGTTTACTTAGAAAGTCATGTTAAGTGTTATCTACCGATGGGAAAAAGATATTTAATTAAAGTGCCTGGCTTTGTTCAGAGGGTTTGTAGGACATTTGGTTGTGCAGGCCAGAGCACATATGGTCTGTGTAATTAGCTAACCCCT
The DNA here is from genome assembly GCA_008750895.1 of Mirza zaza. Lineage (NCBI taxonomy): Eukaryota > Metazoa > Chordata > Mammalia > Primates > Cheirogaleidae > Mirza > Mirza zaza. The sequence continues at coordinate 26,054 of VSMD01060494.1, read as the reverse complement.
TAGGGCTGCTTATGGTCTTTGTTTGGACTGGCTGAGTTATTGCTTCATAACTTTTAGCCCTGTAGCCTTATTAATGGTTGGATTATGTATTAATTATTCTTATACGTGAGATATTCATTCTTTCTGAACACTAAAAGCTAGGATAATGGTTTTCTCAAAATAAGTGTATAGAACAAGTTGATATTCAAATGTCTAAGGATCGAGGGCTCCTTTATGAGAGAACCAAGCTTCTAGCAGTTTGTCATGGTTTTAATTCTAGATATTTATCCTTTTATGAAAAAATGTATATCACTTTTTGGAATTTCTACAAGGAAGCAGTTTTATTAATATTTGATTTTGATATAAAAATCTATCTTGATTTTTTATGGAAGAATATAAGATGTGTGTGTGTGTGGAGGGATTCCCTATTTGATTTATATATAATTCTTTTAAGTTCACCATCTGAAAAATTCAGCCTTCTGTTCATGTATTAATTTGTCAATAATGTTTTATTATATGGCTTACAAGCTGATTTAAGTATATAAAAACCACATTGTTTATAAGGATACTTTAGGATCCATGATCTATATAATTAATCATTGTATTAATGAAGAATTAAACCTTTTTTTTCCTTCTAGCCAGATGAATTGTACTTTGAAGAAGGTGATATTATTTACATTAGTGACATGGTAAGTCCAGCCAACATTTTGTAATACTGCATATGTACTAAAGATATATAAGACTGTTTTATGTAGCTATAACATCATAAACTATTTAAATGTATATATACACAGAAATACATATGTACAAGTCTATCCATTTTAGCACAATTTATAGAAGCATAAGATTGAAAGTAGCTTTTTCCATCAATAAAACAATAGTTGAATAAGCTTTGATCTGTCTACAGATGAAATATGCAGCTGTGAAAAGGAATGAGGAATATCTCCGTACGCTATTATGACATAATTTAAGTGAAAAAGAACAAGGTGAAAAATGTAGATAGTGTGCCCTCACTTATCTAAGAAAAAGTGAGAGGATATACATATACCTATTTTCCTCAATTTAAAATAAAAAGTCTAAGGGTGAGTCATAAAATTTAGTTTTACTTCATGTGGAGTAAAAATAGTTTTCTCTGTGGAGAAAAGGAAGTAGGGTAGAATAAACATAGATGGAAGAAGGACTTTTTAAAAATTTTTACCTTGTTTTGAAGATATGACTTTGGTATTATATAAACTTTTACATAGTTATAAAATTAAATAGTAAAAAGCAATCCCTAAAAATTAAAAGCAGAATGAATTCAATTAACTTAATTGTATCCTGGTTAATTGGCACAACCACACAGAGAGGAGAGAGGAAGTATTCCAAGTTGCTTTAAAACTCAGCAATTTGATTGAACATCTCTAGTAGAATATATACGAAGGACTAAAAGAACTCCCAATAGTAATGATAATAATAATAATAATAATAAAACTGTTTTAAATCATGATCTTGTGGGAGAAATGTTGGTATTGCTACTTCTAAGATTGTTGCATTTGTATTGTGGTTTAGAGCAATTGAGTCATTAGGTCGGTGATGTTGATAACTGGGATTTTCAGCATGGCATAAATACGGATGTAAAATTGATGATGTTAAGTAAAAACTATGTTATCTTTCATTTGAATTGGAAGGATCATGTTGTATTTTATCTAAAACAAAACAAAACAAAATATTCCCTGCTCTGCTTTTGACAGGGCCTAGAAAAAATGACCATCCCAATAATAGTATGTTGTTTCTCTCCTTTGAGAAATGGCTGGTACCAGCTCTGGGGCAGCAGATGTACACGTTAAACCCAGAACATCTTGTTATTAGAAAGCAAAGAAGCTCCCCAAACACTAGTAGGGTCATATAGAAAGGACTCGAGAACTAACTTGAAGAGGCTCCCACTGGCCAAAGATAGGACTATTTGAATATCAGTTAGGGCAACAACTCCCAAGGATTGAAATACATCCACTATGTTTAAATTTTATGAATTTCTAATGTTACTTCAACACAAGCAAACATGATTGGTTAGCAGGAGAAGATGCTAGGGAAATAACTTTTTATTCTGACAACTGATAAGGAAAAGAATCAATATTTTTTTTTTTTTGCCTTTTCTCTATGAACTTCATCTCTGGATAACCTTAGAGTTGATGAGGGAAAGTTTCTCTTTAAAGAGGTATTCTAGTTATTTAAACGAAGAAAGAATGATAGGTTTAGAATGTCAACATTTTGCAGTTCCTACAAAATAATGAATTGAGACAATGATCATCACTGGCTACTAACATTACAAAAAGATGCCAATCAGACAGTATGTGTTACCCAGTGGGAGAAATCAAAACTACCTATGAAATAGCCTTGCCCAAAATTTGAAGCTGAATCTAATAAAGGCTCTAGAACTAACAAATAATTTATAGGCAATACAGGGAACAGAGGAACATGTTTAATTATATTATAGTGATGCAGCAGACAAAATCTGTAGTGTTCAAAACTCTACAGAACTAACAAACTGGTTTCTTCAACAAATATATTGTAAGAGGTAAAAAAGAATGGAGGGAGAACCTATAGGTTAAAAGAAACTTATAATACAAATCAATCAGTCATATTGTATGGTTCTTATTTGGATCTCAAATTATATAGCAGTTGGGGAATTTGAGTATTAATCTAGGTATTTGATGATATTAAGGAATTATTGATAAAACATTTTAAGCTGTGATAATAATATAATTATCTTTGAAAAAATCCTTATCTTTCAGAGATACACACTGAAATATTTACAGATGAAATAATATAATGTCTAGAATTTATTTCAAAATAATCCAGAAGGGGAGGGAGATTGTAGAGGCGTATAAGAAACAATATCAGCCATGAGCAGATGGTTCATGCAGTTGAGAAATGAGTATATGTAAGTTCATTGTATTGTCCTTTCTACATATGTATAGGTTTGAACTTTTCTGTAACAAAAAGTTATCCGCAAAATTAAGGTAAAAGAAAGAAGTCTTTAGAACCACCCCCTTCCCTGCCCCCTTCACAAAAATATCTTGAAGCTATGAGAAATGAAACTCTAGACAAAAAAATCAGATAGCTAGTCTAAACTAATGTAATTTTTTTCCCCTTCTCTTTCATATTATCTCTGATTGTTGTGGCTCTGTGATGAAGTGTATTTGACTTGTTGCAGGCAGATGCGTGTATATTTGCCATTTAATGAAAAGAGAAATGAACAGCATAGCTGAGGTGTGAGGAAGCTTAATCAATGTGGGCAGGGCTGATGGACATTTTGTAGAACAGGTACACCCTGTGAGCCGAAAAGTTTTAAAAGTGATTGAATACAAACTGGTTTTGGTATCACTTAGTTTAACTCTTTTTTTTTTTTTTTACCAGAGTGATACCAATTGGTGGAAAGGTACCTCCAAAGGCAGGACTGGACTAATTCCAAGCAACTATGGTAAGTGTTGTCCGAGTGGGTTTACTTTAGCTATACTTTGTTCACTTTCAATGATCTAGTGCTTGGGGCCTTTCTGCTTGCTATTATGACTGAAAAAGCAATGGAGTTTTTGCCAGTCTAGGACATTTTCCACTCTGTGGCCCTCCTGTTAGTAAAATGGCCACGGACATCAGGTGTGGTCTTGGTCTAAGAAAATGCATTGTAGCATTCTTAAAAGAACCCAAGGTTTCCAAGGAAATGCTTTTGATGGTTTTACTTTATTCAACTCTTAAAACAATTTTTTTTTTAATGCTGTTAAGCTAAATCTCATAGATCATTTCTTAGACTAGCCTTTACTTTTGTGATGAAGTAACCCAGCCTTGTTAATTCATGTTTGGGGGAGCGATGTTCATTAAATGTCTATCACTGCGGTTTGGGGAGCTTGAGTGATAAGATGTAGCTCCTGCCATGAAGCTGCTTCTAGCTGGAAGAGGACAAAACAGACAAAAACACTTACGTAGAAACCAGCGGAGTAAAGCCAAAAGAACACAGGATAGCTAGACAAGGGTCCTGGTTTTTAATTCTTTTCTTCCACTTCCTGATAGCAAGACGTCTTAGTTAAGACACCTAACCCACTACCCCTGGGATTCAGTTTCCCAGAACTGTAGAATGACAGGGTTGGATTTAGATGACTTAACATTCCTTAGACTTTGGCATCAGATGAATTCTTAGAACAATAGCGCTGGCATCTCAGGCACACCAGTTCCGGGCACTGGAGAGACTCGGAAAATTTCAGGGAAGGTCCTGGAGAGCTCTGGAGGATGGGGGTGGGGGGTGGGGTGAGGGCTTCAGCGTGGGGCCCAGCTCGCCCTGGTCTAATTGGTGTTACTGCTTCTTGCTAAAAAAGACTTTAAACATTTCTGCACCCTTCTATGCCTTTGAAATCCCAAATACACCGTCGCAGTACACTGCATTTCCAGCCTTGGTCATAGACACTGAGGGTGGAGAATGAACCTTCCCTGCTTTGGAGCCCTGGCAGCTCAGGGCATGTCCTGTGATAGCCCTTTAATGGTGGGAGGGGATGGGCTGAAAGTGCGTCTGAACAGCCATCTTCCTTTGGACTTTCCTACTGATTCTAGGGCAGCAGTGAATATACCCTCCTTAGGGGCAGGTAGGTATGCTATTGTCGTTTCTAAGTACAGTAAGCAATGTATTTCCCCCTTATCCCCTCCTTCATGCAGACACAAAAGGGAATCAGAATCATTTTTAGGCATCTTCAAAAGTAGAGTGCTTTGCAAAATATAAAAATGAACATCAAACGCTTTCTTCTCCATTTTTGTGACTGTTTCTTAAATACTCGAGTAAACTCTGTTATGCATTTAACTCAGGTTAATGTTTATACTTCCAGTTCATTGCTGTGGCATTGCCTTATTGCTTGGCTTGATTTCATTTAACACATAATCCAGCTTCTTTTAAAGCAGGACGTATCCATTTGCTTTTCTGTTATTTTTGGTCCACGTTAAGTAAGGCATGCTGTATTGAGGGCTTGGCACTCCTGAAGCTGGGGGGCCGTGGTGAGTGAGTGGCTTCAGTGAATTTTTGGGTGGCACTTCAACATTGGGTTTGCACTTTCTGTTTTCAATCTAGTGGCTGAGCAGGCAGAATCCATTGACAATCCATTGCATGAAGCTGCAAAAAGAGGTAGGTGTGATTCTTTTTGATTGAGGCATACAGTCCAGTAAAAGTTTAGATTTTAATTATATAGCTTAATGAGTTTTGACAAATACATACACCCATGTAACCAATATCCAGATCAAGATCTAGAACATTTCTATCATCCCAGAAAGTTCCCTGTCCACCTTCCCATTTAAATTCTTGCCTCCCCTGGGGGTAATATCTATTCTGATTCCTATCATTCTAGAGAGGTAAGTGTGATTTTACTTTTAAAGTGTTAGTCTTTCGAGTACTTTTCCTACCCTGTGCTCAGTGGTGAAGAGAGACATGGTTTATGGTTATGCTTTGCGACTTCCAAAGCTCAGAGGCTGGCATGAGAGAAATATGTGTGAAATATGGTGTGATAAGTATAGCAATATTTCAGGGCTTAAGTTAAACAGGCTGAAGAGGCCAGAGTGAGTAGCTGGAGGGCAGGAAGGTAGGGGGTACGGGTTTAGGAGAGTGTCTAGGAGAGTGTCGGAGTGGTGAGGGTTTGGCTGGGGAAGGAGTGAGCAGCAGGGTTGCATCTGGGGAAGAGCAATGGCCAAACAATGATGAGTCTTATCTTGGGCTTTTTATTGTATAGATCCAAAGTTGTCAAGCAGGGGTGATTTCTCCCTTCAAACCACAGGGAAATTTGGTAATATCTGGAGACATTTTGACTGTCATGACTGGATGTTACTGGCATCTTTTGGGTAGAGTTAGAGGATGTTGCTTAACATCCTACAATATGGGGGACAGTTCCTACGATAATCCAGCCCCAAATGCCAATAGGGCCGCTGTTGAGAAACCCTGCTATAGATAATGGAAAGTTTTCGCAAAGCCTCAGTGAGCTCTGTTTCATTCTATTTTAGCGAAATCTGAATGTGCAAAAGGAAATTATTGGTTTAGGATGGTACATAAGTAGAATTACTAAACTGATATTTTAAAAATTCTTTGTGAATTAGATACTTAGGGCATTAGCCTGAGGATTTTAAATTAATAGTTATATTTTAGCATGTAGGAGCAGCAGCTTTGAGTAGGTTATTTAGTGTTTCTTATAAGAACTGAAAATGCATTGTAAATATGAATAGGGATAGTATCTATTTGTTCTTAGGTTCAACTGTTTTTTTCCTAAGTTCCAGAAAAAAATGTGTATCTTTTTTTTATAGTCTTTGAAATCCCAAATATACCCTTATAGTGTGTGGCATTTCCAGCCCTGGTCATAGACACAGAAATACCTTACTTAAGTAGACCCATTTAGGCAACTCTTCCCATTGACCTACCATTAAATATTGATGTTAATGCTTTCCATTAATAAACTGGAAGTCAAAAATACCATAATAAATGCATTATGGGACAGGTCTTAATTTAAGACATACTGATTAATCTATTACAAATGGAAATTTATGCAGGGTGAAATTGATTTCAAAGCAAAACAAACAAAAAAAAAATAAAAGCTTTTGTTCTTGTGTTTTTATAACCATAAAATTCTTTCAGGCAACTTGAGCTGGTTGAGAGAGTGTTTGGACAACCGAGTGGGTGTTAATGGCTTAGACAAAGCTGGAAGCACAGCCTTATACTGGGCTTGTCATGGGGGTCACAAAGGTATGACATTTTGTTTGTTATTGTAAATTTCTATGCTGCCGAAAATGTATTTCACCTTAGGGGAACCAGACTTACAAAAATGAAAACGTAACCCATTGGCTATTCTTTTTGGAATGTCAGCCAAAAAGAAAGCCTTGTTCCTGGAAGCTCTGTAGAACAGTGGGTAGAATGTGTTTGGTCAGCCTGACTGCATGGGCTTCTCTCACCTGAAAGATTGGAAACTTCCTTTCCTCTCTCTGCCTTGGAAAAGTTACCAGAAAACAACAGTAATATTAATAAAAAAAACCTAGCTAACTATGTAATCTTACAGAAGAAAAGGGCAGAACTGACTCCTCTAGCTTAGCTTTTCCCAAGGTATGCTTTTATGATTTGCATTTTAAGTTTAATGCAAACTATTATGTTCAGGAGAAAGACATTGTTCATTTAAGTTTGTGATTCGATTTATACTTTCTGTGTTATAATCAATAATGATGACAAATTGAATTTCTAGATGTATTTCATCCTGGCCAAAAATCCACCACCCATTCTTTCTACTCCTCTATAAATAAAAAAATAAACCTAACAGCAATGAGAAATAAAGAACCCAACCAATTAAATAGCATAGCCAAAGGAAAATTTGTGACTATCTCCCATGACTATTTTAGCTAATAAACATAATTTAGTTATATGAATGCAAAGTATTATAATGCATGTTAAAATATTCCTATAATAGAGGTCATGTGAAAATGCAAAACCCAAAACTATCAGAAAAAATATTTCTCCCTAAATAATTTTACTTTTTCGATTCTTAAGTTCTTCCATTTACATGTATTTTTAAAAATTTGTTACAATTTTCTTGAAGATCTTTCCAAAGAATCATCTTTTTAAAATTTATTATGCCTGGATTTGTCAGCCTTTTAGTTTTCATTCTCAAATAATACCTTCTCTATTTGAATTTCAGATATAGTGGAAATGCTGTTTACTCAGCCAAACATTGAACTGAACCAACAGGTGAGAATGCTTATGTGTAAATCACTTGATACACCCTGCCATGTTCTTGTTAGTACACTGCAACTTATGGGCATCTAAAGCATTTTAATCAAAATACTATAAGGACATGGTTTGAAAATCATTATTTTATTAAAATTCAAATTGTACAAAAGCACTGCCCACTGCTTCTCATATATCACTGTCAGATTTGAGCTCTTTCTTCTTGTACATACCTTCATATTACTAAGGAATAGGCATTTGGAGCTCTCTTGTCATGCATCTTCTTCATATCTATTTTGGTTTCCTGTTGGGTAGGTGATGGGGTAAGCTTGTCAGCTCTGACCACCCGCACCCCAGCACCCAACCCTTCCTCCCCTGTTCTGCCCAACGTATCTTACCATAGTTTTTGGTTATATTACTGCATAATGTTTGCATTATTATGGCTATCTAACTTGTGTTCACTGTTTATATAACTTTTTGCTTCTGTGTTTAATTATTGACTTTTATTTAGGGTGTTGTTATTTGTTTTTGTTTTTTGTTTTTTTTTGTATCCAAAATGTCTACACTGTTTTATGTACTTTTCATGCACTTTTCCAAAATGGGTAAGTTAATCAGTGACTTTGTTTTGTTCTCCCTGGACTGATACTTTCTGAAACTCTCCATCCTTATGCTCCAGTCTGAGCGATTTAGTCTTTGCTGCCCTTTGCTGTCTTCCTGGGGGTCCCTGTTCCTTGTCTGCTGTGTTGTATCTCCTATTCTCTGGGTCCTGGGGCTTCCTTTTGTCAGATAGTATCTTTAGGTAGATTACTAAGAAAGGGGAGCCTGGGATTGATTATTCAACTGATCAGAATTCCAGGTTGAAAATCATTTGCCTCAGAATTTTTTTTTGTTGCTGTTGTTTAGAAAAAAATTATTTAAACATATGAAAGGAAAATGTAGGGACCCCGCCAATAAAACACAGAAGTTCACTTCCGAGGTGATGGGATAATGCCGACAGGCTTCCCTGAGCCATGCCGAGGGCTGTGCACAAGCTCATGGTCAAGACACTTCAGCTCTGAGCCCCTCCCCGGAGCTGCAGAAAGAGTCTGCATTTCTGGCAGGGCCTTCAGAATTTTGAAGACATGAGTCTGGTATCTGGTTTGCTGGGTTGCTTGTGAGAGAGTTGATGCCATTTTGATTTTCATTCTTTTATGTGAGATCTGCTTTTTATCTCGCTGAGAGTCTTTACTTTATCCTTGGTGTTCTAAGATTTTACCATGGTGTGCCTCAGTGTGCATCGTTTTCCAATAATTATGATGAACTCTTTCGGCCTGGAAAATTATCTTGTGTTATTAGTTTTACAGTTTTTATCTGACCCTCATCTTTGTTCTTTTGGTTCCAGAATGCCCATTAGTAAGACGTTGGACCTCTTAGATTGAACTTCCAATTTTCTTAGTTTTCCTCAGAGATTTTTTTCACCTTTATGTTTTATTTTGGATGTCTTTTTAATTTTCCAGAGCTCTGTATTGGTTTTCTATTGCTATGTAGCAAATTACCACAAGCTTAGGATCTTATGCTTTTTTGTAAGTCAGAATTCTGGGCATGGCATAAGTAGGTTCTCTGCTCAGTGTTTCCTAGGCTGAAATCAAGGTATTGCCTAGAGCTAGATTCTCATCTGGAGCTCGGGGTCCTCTTCCAAACTCATTCAGGCTGTCAGAAGCATTGAATTCCTTGCACCTGTAGTACAGTTAGTGCTCACTTATCGTCCTCAATAGGTTCTTGGAAACTGCAACTTTAAGCTTGTCCATAGGTTCTTGGAAACCTGCAACTTTAAATGAAACCACATACACAGGTCCTTGAATAACACTATTTCCTTTAATGTGATTTTGCTATAATGTTAGTCAGGAAAAATATCAGTTTTATGTTGTTTTTGAGAATTTATCCATGATGTTAAGTCAGGACTTCCTGTACCAAGGCACTTAGCTTTTAGAGGCTACAGCATGGCTGTTTACTTTTCTTCTCTGAGGCCAGCGGGAGAGTGATAATATAATATAGATAATCTATTATATTCACTGGTCTCACCCACCAGGGAAGAGAGTTATACAGTGATCTGTACTATGGGGGAAAGAACTTGGGGGCCCTCTTAGAATTCTGTCTACCATAAGCTCTCACTTTATTCTGATTGTTATTTTTACATACCACCTTTTTCTCGTTTCATAACATAATATCATCTTACAGCTCATCGATGTGTTAATTTTAGCTTTTAAAAACATATTTTCTGCTCTTCACTCTACTGTGTCTTTTCCCTCTGAGATCCATTAATTTTGTTTATTTTGGTTTTTCCCTAAATATTGCAGGCTTTCCTCCAGTACCTGATGTCATTGTCCATGAATTTTATTTTTATTTATTTATTTTTTTGAGACGGAGTCTCGCTCTGTCACCCAGGCTAGAGTGCCGTGGCGGCAGCCTAGTTCACAGCAACCTCAAACTCCTGGGCTCAAGCGATCCTACTGCCTCAGCCTCCCAGAGTGCTGGGATTATAGGATTATAGGCGTGAGCCACCGTGCCTGGCCCAGTCTATTCATTTTCAAGTGTGATTGGAAGCTTGTGTGCTTGGTGGGGCTTGTGGCTGGTGGGCTTCTCTGTAGGGTGATGTGAGTCCTGCCTGTTTGCTGGGTGACACCCAGTGCTCATATAAGTACATTCTCCTCCGATCTCCCACGTGGGGTTGTACTGCTTCATCCAAGACGCATCCTCCAGTCTCCTGCCTGGGGTATACACTTGACAACTCACACTGGGCAGTGGGGCAGGTGAAGGTAGCTGAGAGAAGGGCCTTACTGTTCATTTGGTACTTTTTTACCTGACCCTTAACTTTTGGTTTCTGGCCCTATTGCCACCTTCTCTCTTGTATACCTACCTAGCGTCCACAAGCTTGGAAACTACCTGGTTAATTTCTGAGCAGGGTAATTCTATCATCTTTCCTGGGTCATCTGGCAGCAAGAGGAGAGAAAGGGGCTCTGGGATTGTAATGCCTTCTGAATACTTTCCACCAGAACTCTTGTTTCCACATCCATGCCTCTTTTCTGCCCTAGCATATCTAGGAATCTCCAATTCCTGCATCTTGCTAGGTTTCTGCAGGAGCAGATCTGCTTGCTTCTTCCCAGACCTCCCTCTGGAGGCATCTGCATTTCAGCCTGTGCTCTGCCAAGTCAGTGTCTACTTCTCCATCTCTTCCATCTCCCAAAAAGGGCTCATTTCTCATCTCTGGAGTCTCCTTTCCTATTGTCTTTGGAATTGTACATGGTTCTATCACTCTGTTCTCATTTTAGGTTTAACTAAAATTAAACCTAAATCCATGTGTACTTTACATCTACTCTTTATTTTAAAATGATGCTTTCTGTTTTTATCACCATAGAACAAGTTGGGAGACACAGCTTTGCATGCTGCTGCCTGGAAGGGTTATGCAGATATTGTCCAGTTGCTCCTGGACAAAGGTAAAGTTTGTGTTGAGTTTATCTGCTCTTTGCTTACCCTGAAAAATAGGCTACATCAAATTACACGATTTGAAATAGTAGGAAGAGTAATAGTCTCCTTATTTTAAAACTGGAGTTTTAATCTCTAGTCTTGTATTGCAGTTGTTATGATAAAATAAAATTATTGCGGTTTATTTGTGTTAGTTTTTAGTATAAATTAAAACCTTGGCAAGCTTTAAAATTACATACGTTACTTTTAGTAAAAATTTATTGTACATTTCTGCGGTTTTATAGGGCGTTAGAAGGAAGGGTTGTGTGTGGTTGTATGCACATGTGTATGGGGACATCCTGTCTGAGAAAACTGTGTGGTTGAATTTGCTAAGGCCCCTGTTCTCACAGGAAAGTCTTGATAGATGAGAAAGAATGTGGTGACTCTAGTGTCCTGCGTGGAGCTGAGCAGGTGCTAGATGGACAGAGAATGAGAGAGGATACCTTGATCCCCTGTTTTCACAAGTCACAGGGAACAGTGAAATTACGGACTGACCATCCTTCCATCCATTTGACCCACAAATATTAATCACCCCCCCCCTTTATATTTTGAGACTGAGTCTCGCTCTGTTGCCCTGGGTAGAGTGCAGTAGCATCATTATAGCTCACAGCAACCTCAAACTCTTGGGCTCAAGCAGTCCTCCTGCCTCAGCCTCCCGAGTAGCTGGGACTAGATGTATGCCACCATGCCCGGCAAATTTTTTCCTATTTTTTGGTAGAGATGGGGTCTCACTCTTGCTCAGGCTGGTCTCTATCTCCTGAGCTCAAGCAATCCTTGAACCTTGGCCTCCCAGAGTGCTAGGATTGTAGGCGTGAGCCACCATGCCTGGCCATTAATTAACTCTTGAAGAGTGCCAGGCATGTCACCCATACCACACCCTCATCCCAAAGCCTATAATGTAGGGTTTGAGTCCCCAAGCCACAAGTCATGGAATCACCATCATTAGGGATCCTCAGAGCAAAGTGGTGGGATATATGAGGGGAAATGTTTTAGATATTAAGTACGTTGAGGATGTAAGCTCCAGGTCTAAGAGGTCAGACACCTTGAGGACCAATATAGTGTCCCCTAAAGGTTATACTGATGACTGTACTGTCTCATATGGCAGTCACTAGCCACTGTGCACCTGAGCCCTTGAAATGAAGCTATCTGAAATGAGATATTCTATAAGTGTAAAATGAGTACCAGATTTGGAAGATGTAGACAAAAAAGTAAAACATCACAATAACTTTTTTATTGATTATAAGTTAAAGTGATAAAATTTCAGATATACTGGGTCCAGTAAAATATACTCTTAAAATTAATTTTACTTTGTGCAAGTATGGCTACTAGAAAATTAAAAATTACATAAATGGCTCACATTGTATTTCTCTTAGCTTGGTCAAGAAGGATCCAGGAAATAGATGTGTTTCTTCTCGAACATCACTGTCTGGTATATTTCCTGTCCTGATAGAAATCATGTGTATGATTTGTAAAGTATAATTTAACGTAAGATATGATTAGTCTTAGAACTGTTAACCTTCAGGAGTTTTTGACCTGTAGCGCACTGAGAGAATGAGGTTTTCCGTATAACCCTACTGTGAATAGATCTGCTCAGGAGAAAGATTTTGACACAAGATCATCATATTACTAATTAAATGTACTATTTTTTTCTTGCATCAGTGTTTTTGTGCCTTTAAGTTTCGTGACACACATTTTGTTTATCAAAGAGGGAGTGTTTGCAAAGAAACAACACTCTCATACATGGTGGCAGAACGTGTAAATTGGTAAAGCCTTCTTGGAAAGCAGTCTTAAAATCAGAGTTGAAAAAGGAGACAGTATGACTGATACCGCAGAAATTGAAAGACTTATTAGAGACTGTTATGAAAAGCAATCTGACAGTAGCTAGCAGAATTAAAAATGTACCTAGCCTTACATTTCAATCCCACTTGTAGGAAACCATTCTTCAGAAATACATGTGAACAAAGATGTTTTTCAAGGGTGTTCATTGCAGCATTTGTGATAATGAAAGTTGGGAACAGCCTAAGTGCCCATCAATAGAGGGATGATTAAATAAATTTTGGAACATCACAAAATGGAACACTTATAAATGTTTAAATAGGTTGAGTTATAAGTATGTGTATTGCTAAGGAAAGAGCACTATTATATATTGTTAAAAAATCAAATTACATACCAATACATGTGGTGTGATTTTGTGTATCTGTCCATATATGTGTTGTGAATGCAGTGACACATAATGGAGATAAGAACTCATGCTCATTTGTTAAGAATGGTTACCTCTGGAGCGGGTAGACCATGAGAGATGAAATGGGACTTATATCAGCATATGTTTGTATTTTTTAATTTTTAACAGTGCAAATGTATTCATGAATTCTAATGTAATTTTTAGCACAATAAATAGACAAAGTGGGTAGAAGATGGTTTCTAGGAACAATTAATTGCTTCTGGGCTTTATTATGTTGCCATTCCACTAATTTGCATGGAAGTATACTTATAGACATAAAATATTAATCCTATCAAGTTCAACCCACTTTGTCTTCTATAAAGAAGCAGCAGCAAAGGGCTTATTGAATTTAGGCTCCACGGGGACAGTAAACTCCTCACTGCAAAGTTGACATTCCATGCTATAGGGACTCGATCCGAAAGGCCCTGTTTTTATTGTGCATAATTATCACAGATGTGGCAACAAATTCCCTGATTAAAGATGCCAAAAATACTTGTTTGAGAAAGTTTTGCTGTTTTGAAAAAGCTTACTTCTTGGCCAGAATCGTCCTCCACTTAGTTTTGTCAAAAGTGATTAGCTGTGGTGGAAAGAGGATGGGCTGCCACCATATAGTTTTCAAAAACACCTAATTTGCTTTTCTTGTGTTGGGAAGGTGCTAGAACAGACTTAAGAAACAACGAGAAGAAGCTGGCCTTCGACATGGCTACTAACGCTGCCTGTGCATCTCTCCTGAAAAAGAAACAGGGAACAGGTATTTGTTTTAAATCCTTCTTTCTCTTCTGATTCATGACTAATGAGTTATCAATTTAGTATTGGGAAAAAGAGATAAACTCTTTAGGTGATTTTGGAATTTGTTTAAATATCCTTGCTCTAGGTCAGAACCTCCAAAATAGAAGAACTTGCTCAAGTAAACAAATTTGAAGAGAGAATGGATCTTTTTTTAATTTTTTATTTTTTGAGACATCTTCCTCTGTCGCCTCACCCCCCCCCNNCCCCCCCCCCCCCCCCCCCCCGCCCATAGAGTGCAGTGGTGTTATCGTAGCTCACCACAACCTCACACTCCTGAGCTCAAGGGATTCTCCTGCCTCGGTCTGCCGAGTAACTGGGACCATAGATGTGCACCACTGTGCCCGGCTAATTTTTCTATTTTTAGTAGAGACAGGGTCTTGCCCTTGCTCAGGCTGATCTCAAATTCCTGAGCTCAAGTAATCCTCCCACCTTGGCCTCCTAGACTGCTAGGATTACAGGCATGAGGCACCACATCCGGCCTGATTTTATTTTATTTTTTAGAGATGAGGTCTTGGTCTGTTGCCCAGGCTGGAAAACACTGGTGTCATCATAGCTCACTGCAGCCTTGAACTCCTGGGCTCAACTGATCCTCTTGTCTCAGCCTCCTGAATAGCTGGGACAACAGGCATGTACCACCATGCCAGCTGAGAGAATGGATCTTTTACTTTTTTAAATGTGTCTTTTGTTCCTTGCAATCATGTTCTAATCATCTTGCTTGCTGTCCTTCAGAGAACCATCATCTCCATTCCTTCATTTTAATGTGTATTTATCAGTCCTTGTAACCAAATATTTTTTAAATTAAGTATTTAATAGCTCCATGATTATATTCTGTTTCTTTTTAAAAATGGGGTAGCAGCTGGACATGGTGGATCACACCTGTAATCCCAGTTCTTTGGGAGGCCAAAGTGGGAGGGTTGCTTGAGGCCAGGAGTTTGAGCCCAGCCTGGGCAACACAAAGAGAACCCATCTCTACAATAAGTAAAAAAATTAGCTGGGCGTGGCGGCGCACACCTGGGCTGAGGTTGGAAGACTGCCTGAGACCAGGAGTTCGGGGTTGCAGTGAGCTATGATGATGCCACTGCACTCGAACCCCAGTCACAGAGCAAGACCCTGTTTCTAAAAAAAAAATGCTGGTATAAATAAACTATAATAGAAATTATTTTAGGCTCTGCCAAACATTTTGGACTTTATTCATAGTACTAGAGGAAGTTTTTAAAGATAAAGTGTAGGTATATATTCTTAAAGACAAAAATATCTATTGATGTGTGAGAATAAGTTAAAAAAGGAAAGCTTGTGTGGTTGCTTTGAAAGAAAGGTGTGAAAACACACTTGCGTCATTCGTGATTACTTTTCAGAGGCTGCTTGTTTATGTGACCTCTCAGCTGTAGCCTGCTAAATTCCATCCTCCCTAGATTCAATCTTAACGTGATGCCAAGAGAATATGCCTTGAACTCTTGTTCCCATCCACCTCTCCTTTCCCTCCCATTCATCGTCAGCCTGCCAGCCCATGCCAAAACCAAAAAGGCAGAAGAAGATTTGAGTGGAGGGGACATTAAATCCCCTTATCCTTTCTTCTCAAGCCTTACTCTGCACTATTATCTTGGGTTCGGCACTTTAATGCCACTTTGAACTATAAGCCCCCAATTTTTTTCTCCACCATTTTCTAGAAAGAAACTAGTATAATGGATGACTTGCTTTTTTAATTCCTTTGCATCGCTGTTCATCATTCTGAACCTTTTTAGTTTTGCTTCAGCATCTAAAGTTTAGACTGATCCAGGCGGGTAGAGAATCACCAAGACGACTTTTGAGAAAACATTTGCATCATAGAGGCTAAGTGCATTTGTTTCCATTTTCACTTGAGGGTGTTATCCCTGTCATGGCTTTTATTTATTTATTTATTTTTTGAGACAGAGTCTCACTCTGTCTACCAGGCTAGAGTGCAGTGGCCCAATTATAGCTCAGTGCAGCCTCCAACTCCTGGGCTCAAGCAGTCCTCCTGCCTCAGCCTCTCCACTATTCACAGTTCTTGACCTTCTGTAGTGGAATACTGATTACTTTTCTGCTTTTATCAATTTAATTGAATTCCCATTAGTTGTCGAACCCTTGGAAAACTTACTTCTCCCTGAGATACCCCTTGCTTTATGAGAAGAGGCAATGTGAGGCTGTCCCGTATTCCATTCCCAGCAGAAGCAACAAAATAAAGTGAGTCCCCTTGTCTCCTGCTTTAATCAATCAGAAACAGTAAACAGTGGCTCCGTCTTTTCATGGCTTGCCAGGTGAGCTTCCCGGAATGATCCTTTTTACCATCATTATGTTCCCATCATAGCCCTCCTCACAAACCTGTTGTCTCTTTTGTCCTTTATTCCAGATATTCTTTGTTCCAGATTTTAATTTGTTTTTAAACTTCAGTTCAGATATGGTATAAACTGTTAATCAGTTTGGGATTTCTTATTTAAGCCATGAATGCTCACTGACAGTGCAAATCGTTCTTTAAAGTATTAACTCATACATAGATGGATATAGGTCCTACTAGGGAATGAGAAAGCATTTGTCAGCTGAGCTGGTGTTCCCCAGCTGCCTTTGGACTGAGAAGCCATATTTGCAGCCGGGTGGGAGAGACACTTCTGCCCGAGATCTGCCGCCTATTCTTTGCTGTCTTGGTTGGGTCAAGAAGTAGGACTGTGGCCTAACTTCCTGTCTCTGCCACTGACTTCCTGTTGCTGTGGGTATTGCTTCGAATGTCCTGACTGAAGAGCTGAAGGTTATCAGAATCTCTTGCATCTATGAGCTCCATCAAAATAGGCAAGGAAAGTACCAAACCTTCTCAGACCCCGGAGAGTGTACTTAGGAGGGGTTGGAGCTGGTGGTAAAGTCTTCTGTCTTCCCCCTCACCTTTTGGCAGCCTGTATAGAGCAGGGGTGGGTACTCTTTGTTCACTCCAAGTGTGTTTTAGTCTACCTTCCTAAATTTGTACTGATTACATAATGAATTTGTTAATGAGGTAATCTTGGGGCCTGGCAGGCAGAGCCAAGAAGTGAATTTTTGTATTTCAATTTTCAGATTACTTTTTTCTGTGTTTTTTTCTTGCTTCATTTCCCCAATCATCCAGTTTTAAAAAGTTTTAATTTGTATTGTGATCCTAGTTGGAATGAGGGTTGGAACATTTGGCCACGTAGTTCATTGCCAGGATGAACTCTAAACTGGAAACAGTCTATTCTGGTATTGTTGTTGACTTTTAAAAGCACAGGTTGGATTTTTTATAGGGGCAAAATAATTCATATGTTGCAATTACCATGGAGGATAACTTTGATATGGGGGTAGGAGTAAGGGCTCTACTTGAGAGTTGAAACTTTTAAATTTTTTCCCCAATCTTTAAAAATTGGGGTATAATTTCCATTAAGTAAACTGCATACATACATCTTACGTGTACACTTGATTTTTTTTTTTTTTACCATGCTTACACCTATTCACCACAACCCACATCAAGCTAGAGGACACTTCCCATAGCCCCAGAAGCCTCTGTCGGCATCCTCTGCTTTTCTCATCATAGATTAGTTTTGTCTATTCATGAACTTGATATAAATGGAATCGAACAGTATGTACGTTTCTGTATCTGACTTCTTTCACTTACATTATGTCTGTGAGATTCATCCATGTGATTGTGTTTGTCCTGTCACCAGTTACTTATTTATTGTTTGTGTGTGTGTTTGTATTAAGTGTTGATTTGGGACATGGAAACCCAGGGCAATGGGATTGAGGAAAATGGCAGTGAGGTAGGGGAGGATGAAAATGCTGCTGGGAGATAATTACCACACTGGCCATACCCTGAGGTGGACTCTCAAGAGATAAAGCTTGTCACTCAGCACTTGGCCATGTGGGAAGTTTCCAGAGAAAACTCACTGCCTCAGAACAGTTCATGGAAGGAAGCAAGGAGAAGGAATTTATTTACCCGACTCATGCCTGTCTTGATTTCTGTTCCATCAGAGTTTGCACCACAGCAAATCATATTTCTTTTTTTAATAGGAGGAATAAGATTAAAATAAAGAGCAGAAGTAACAACTGAAGGACACAGAATATCTTAAATGGGCAAAACAGGATAGCAAAGTAGAAGGGGAACAGGAGCTTGGCTATTTGACTTTCTTGCTTTAGCTTAAAAAGCTACTTTTTATCAAGTTCATGGGAGTCCTGAAGTTCCTTCCTAGGTATGTGTTGAGGAGAAGCAAAACATTAATATATTCTTCCCAGTTTCCCAGAGCTCCTCTTGAGGAGAATGGAGAATATAGTCAACCTGGAATCTTCTAGCAGCTTGGAAACTAGTGTAAAATCCTGACGCTTGCCTTTGTTGTGCTTTATGTTCACTTGTTCTTCCTTTCTCTCTCCTTTCTCTCTTGTACAAGATAAATCAGTTCCTACCTCCCTTGTACTGATCCCCCTTCTCCCTTCCTTTTTCTCAATAATCATTATTCTAAACCCATAAACATGAAGACTCTTTAAAAAAAACCAGTATCATTAACGTACCTAAAAATTAACAATAATTCTTTAATATCGCCAAATAAGTCTTCCAAATTTGCCTTTTTTCTCATACCTGTTTGTTTCTTTGTTCACTTATTTATCTATTTACAGTTTATTTGAGTTAGGGTCCACGTAAGATCAATTTGAGATTGATAGATATGTCTCTTAATATTTTTTAAAATCAATGTTTCCTTTCCCTCTCTTTTTCACTTTTTAACCTTGCAATTTATTTATTAAAGAAACTAGGTCAAACTGTTTATTAAAGAAACTTGAATTCCCCAATCTGGACATTGCTAGCTGCATCCCCCTGGTGTTGTTTGTCATATTCCTCTGTCATTTATGTTTTTATCAATTGGTGTTAGATCTAGAGGTTGGATTCTATTTAGGTTCTTTCTTTCTTTCTTTCTTTCTTTCTTTCTTTCTTTCTTTCTTTCTTTCTTTCTTTCTTTCTTTCTTCTGTAATCTATCTTTCTTAGTGGTAGAGGGAATATATATATCATCTAGAATATTGTGTTCTTTCATCAGAGGCATCTAACATGTGGTTGTCACTCTTCCTGTGATATTAGTATCTATTGATGACCACTATCTAGATCTGTTATTTCACTAATGGTTGCAAAATGATGATATTCTATTATAATTCAATCTTTTTCAGTTATTAGCTATATCATTTTATATAAAAAAAATTCCTTCATCAACCGGTTGGTTACCTGGTAGAATAGTTCATGTAACAGGATTAATGCTTGATTTTTGCCCTATATTTAGGAGTTTTTAAAATAATGAGCTGGTTCCCTATCATTCTCCAAGGGGACCCTAATGAGTTCTTTTTGGTGTGTGTTGAAATATTTGATGTGCTTTTCATCCATTACGATTAGTAGCTTTATTGTACTTTGACTAGTGAAGGGCTCTTTAAGTTGAATCTTGAACTCTTTTCACATGATGCTATCTTTGACAGGATCCTTGCTTTATGGCATGACAAGAGTTTTAGGTCTATCTCTTATATTTTTTGCCCAAGAGTTAGAATCAGGAGAGTCAGAATCTCCAAAGAGCTTAGCGGGTATGGCACGTAGAGACCATGATCAGGGTGCTATGACATAGATTTATTGTGCTCCAACAACGTGCCTGTATTTATATTCTATTTTCCCCCCTAAAATTATACCTGGGATAATCTGTTGCTATAAGAATTTGACTAAATGGTTGAATAGGTGACAGTTAAAGATCAGATATCTTCCTTTTGAGCTCTGTTCAAGGTTGATTTAACATTTAAGGGGGTTCAGCTCTTTTTATTTTAAAACTTTTCTTCCCATTTCAGTCTTTTGCTTCTGAATATTTTATTTTTAGTGTTTTCTAAAATAAAACAGAAGCGTCTATGTTGTCATTCTCTTTCTTTTTCTTTTCCCCCTCATTAGTGATCTTTCCTACCCGGTGACCTTGCCTTCAGGTAAAGCCTCAGGCTGTGGATTGACTAGAGTCACTAGTCTTGGGCACTTGTCACCAGGAGAGAGAAAGTTGGAAGCACAGTGGTCAGAGTGGTGTGCTCCATGCTGGTGCATGTGGCTAGTCCCTTTCTGTTGGAAATGGACCTTAGCACCACATGCTTTTTACTCTTCTGCATGACTAAGGAACATGTAGACAGATGTACCTGTCAGCCTCTGTGGCAGCAGCAACTTCATAGGCTGCAAAACAAAAGTAGAAAAAGATTTTCAGGAAAGTACAATCTCTGGGTCAGATGGAAGATTACAAATTTTTGAATTGTCAAGATTTTTGAAAGTGAAAAAAAAATCTGAGCAATTTACAAATTCCTGTGTTTTATTTCTTCCCGTTTCTTTTAGATGCCGTTCGAACATTAAGCAATGCTGAGGACTATCTTGATGATGAAGACTCGGATTAATTCCCCTCTGGAGCTTTGAGATCTAAAACTTCTGTTGCTTTTGCCATTCTAAAACTTTGTCTTTGCCAGCGAGGTGTTGGTAACTGTAAAAAGAAAGAAAAAAAAAGTATATGTGAACACAGCGGTGTTGCACTGTGTTTGAATAGAACATGTATATGAGTCGTTCTCACCTTTGGTTTGCCAATAAGTGACTGGATACTTTCTGTGTAAAATACAGAGTAGAACAAGAAGAGGTTATTTCTATTTATCAAGCTAAAAGAATTTTAAGAATTTTTTTCTTTAAAAAACAAATCAAGATTTTTTTTTTTTTAGTAAAAGTTCTTTACCTCAAGGATTGGGATATTTTGAGTGGGTTTGTCAAAGAGGAGAAATGCTTATTAGAATAATAAACCAAAATACTTAACAGAAAATCGTCAGCTATTCTGACAAAAATAAACATTTTAAGAGACTTTATTCCTTTTGTCTGTTTCTGTGGTATCACTCATTGCTAATAAATAAATAAAGCTTCTTATATTTAGGGCAAGAACTGATTTTATTTTTTAAATTATATGTTGTATTTATTAACACAGGAGAATCATGATAGCCACATTTCTGTTCAACTTCCTATATCTGCTTTGCTTAAAGTCAAGATAATAACCATTGAGAAGATACATGTCCAATAAAATAGATAATTTTAATAATTATGAGACTTTCAGTTTTTATATCCAAGGTTATACTTAGAATGAAGAAACCTACAACTCATATGATTGATTAAGATTTGAAAGTTTAAAAAATTGATTTTCTTGTGGAAGATGCCATAGTTTTCCATATGGAGTAGTCAGGAGCCATGAAATTGTTTTGTATTCAGTTTTTCACTTGATAACATCTGTTTTCTCAAAGCATGGATCTAGCACATAACAATTCAGATTCTTTTGCTGAAACATCAATTAACATTGCAGAGGCCAGGCATGGTGGCTCATGTCTGTAATCCTAGCACTCTAGGAGGCTGAGGGGGAAGGATCACTCAAGGTCAGGAGTTTGAAACCAGCCTGAGCAAGAGTGAGACCCATCTCTACTAAAAATAGAAAGAAATTAATTGGCCAACCAAAAATATATAGAAAAAATTAGCCGGGCATGGTGGCACATGCCTGTAGTCCCAGCTACTCAGGAGGTTGGGGCAGAAGGATCGCTTGAACCCAGGAGTTTGAAGTTGCTGTTAGCTAGGCTGACACCACAGCACTCTAGCCTGGGCAACAGAGTGAGACTCTGCCTCAAAAAAAAAACCAAAAAACGTTGCAGAGAGCCTTCTAAATGACTGACATAACAGTTCCTTTGAAGTTCTAATTTTGTATCACTATAGTGATGATATTAATATTAATAATGACATGGCCATTGGAATTTGCCTAGATTCCTGCCCCTAGGCCCAAAAGTATATTTTGCAAGATGCTAATTTCAAAAAACATATTGATGAAGAGAAGGAAATGTGTGAAGAAGGAAGTGGGTTACCTCAGGAAATGAATAACTGCCTCTATCTGGGTTTCTTTGGTCTGTGACTGCTTTTTCTCTGTGGGTGCCTTGAGAAAGGATACCCAGAGAAGCCAGTTTGAGATCTTTCAAATATCCCAACTAAATTTTAGTAGCAAGGAATCTGTACTTCTAGTGACAGCAAAGGCTGAGCATAAATTCTGAAACTAATCAAAGAGGGTGTTTTATTTTTTTTAATATGTTATTAAGTTTGATTTAACCATTTGTATTTCTTCTTAAGCATAAACTTGAAGATAGGAAATTCTTCTTAAAATTGTATCTCTCAAAGATTTTTCTTTAAAATGTGGCTTTTGCCTTCACAAAAAGCTATTGGAGAACCCTATTCTTTTGCTCTTCTATAAGTAGGGCCTGTGGTCATTAGAATAGGTGCTAACTAAGCACTCTTAATTTTTAATATGGGCAGAGGTAATACAGCTCGTGTGACTATAGATAATTTTTATGAAAATACTATGTGCTTAATTTAGAGATATTTATATATCTGAAGGAAAGAACAGTGGAGATTTCAGTATCATTGCTTTTAACATGATCGAACCTATGCGAACTCTAGAAAGTTGGCCAACTATACTTTTTTTCGAAGGGAAGAGGAAGACTTAGATATATGCATGATTTTTTGGTGACACAGGACAACTCATTTAGTTGTGGATGAAACTCTCTGGGATTTTTTTTTTTTTTTTGGCTGTTTGTTTATTCGGCCTAGCTGATCTGAGCTTTTTCAGAGGTTGTTTAGTGCTGAACTCAGCAACAAATCAGTTCTAGGAACTCACCACTGGTCTGACCGTGCAGAGGAGAGCTTTGATTATGTTCTGGAAATGACTTTGGAGGTTTTGCTGTAACCTGAGCTTTCTGACAGTCACTGTGGCCTGAACTCCTTCCAGGCATCACATCCTTTAGATAGAAGAGGCCTTCCAGCCACTTAGGCAGACAGATGAGTTTAGCTGTAGGTCCAGGGGCCTCATACAGAGAACAGTCTTTATCAGGGGTTCCCATTTTAGTTTCCTGTCTGGGATTGTTCCGTTGCAGATTGTTTACGTGATAGCTGGTAGCTTCTGAATCTTATGTGAGCTCCACTGGCTCCTTTTTGCAGTAGACCAGTCATGTTATTATCCGAAGAGAAATGGTGTCCCAAGCATTGGTGACCTTATTTTTTTAATCTTAAAAAACAAACTGGAAATCATTCTGAAGATGAAATTTCAGATAATTTTAGGTAGAGGAAAATGTGATTTTTCCATAAGAGCCTTCTTCATAAATGTTTATTGTGTAGAATTTCTAATTTACTAGTAATTTTTCTTATTGTGAGCACTACATTTCTCATCTTTGTAAATGATGATTTCTTTTCTGATAGGCTTTCGTGTCTGACATTTACATTTGATCTCACATTTGTCTATTGACTTTGATTTTGTTTTTTTTTTTTCTCCTGATTTTTATATTGTAAATATGTATGTAGCAGTAATACACAGAACAGGGATACATTATACATCCAAACTTCAAAGTGTCTGATTACTAAAAGCTGAGGTTTTGGTGAGAGAAGTATCATAAAAGATTCTGCTATCCCTATTTTAACTGCAGATACAGCTTCGGCGAACAGTTTTCTTGGTGAAGGAAAAATTGCAGACCACAAATTTATGGTTTCTGTCTCCTTATTTCTTAATAACAAGCTTTTACATCTGCCCCTCCCTTAAAATGACATAAAATTAAATAAAACTACCATTTATTAAATGCCTACTCTGCCAGTCCCTGTGCGAGGCACTTTCACAGCTATGATGTCATTTGATCTTTTCAGCAACCTGGGGCAATGAACGTTACTGCCCCTGTCTTTTTACACAGAAGCTGGGGTTTGAAGAAGTTAAGCAGCTGGTTCAAGGTCAAACTGCTTAAAAGGGAATGCACAGGTCTGGCGGACACTTGGGCCCATGCACCTCATGCCTGCTGCGACAGTCAGATGTTGTCTTTCACATTCTGTCAGAAAAATGTGCAGAAACCCAACAGTTCCTTTTCCAACGGAGGCCCTAGATACAGACATCTGATAATTTCAGCATACGTGCTAAGCAGTTCATCGTGTTATTTAAACCAACCCTAAGAGCTCCCAGAAAAATTTTGGCAGAACGTTTTGGTTCCCAATAACCCTGTAGAAATAAGATTTTAAGGAAGCAGGTTTTACTCTTCGGTTGCCAAAATTTCCTGCTCTGTGCGCATTAGACTGTGAATATGTATTAAAGAAGGAAAGCTCAGATAAGCAGCTGTTTGCTTTGCTTTGAGTTTACACTGCTAAGTTCAGCAGTTCTCTCAAATAGTCTGAGAGCTCCTGAGTTCCATGTCACCATGAAAATAAATGTGTCTCTGGGAAGGGTCAGAGAATGTTGTCCTACCTGAGTCCGGGAGCTAGCCTCGCTGTGCTGTTCTGCTGTTGTTTCTGTTTGTGTTTGTGGCCACCTGCTTGGGTTTCCTGACAGGCTCAGCTCCTGCCTAAGCTTGCACTATTGGTGACTGAGGGGCTGAATGAGGCCAGGTTCCTGGCTGTGGCTGGAAAGGAAAACTGAGGAAATCTAAACGTTTGTGTTAGCTTAGAGGAAGCAGGAAGGAAAATGGAAGAAGAGACAAGGAGGAAAGAGGCTGAGCAACAAAAGAAAAAATGATCAGCTTTTGTAAATGACCCATAGTTCTGACAGAAATCATTAGGTTTAAGGTTAAGAGCATGGGCTTTGGAGTCAAACTGTCTGGATTCAAGTCTGGCTTTCCTGCTCATTGCTGAGTAATCCTTGACAGGTTACCTAAACATTCAGATTCCTTAGCTATGAAACGGGGAAGTAGCAGTACCCCTGCCTAACGTTAGGAGGATTAAATAAAATGATGAATCTAAATGACTTAGAATAGTGCCTCGCAAAGTAATTGCTCAATAAATGTTGGCTATAATCATGAGCCTGACTAAGGAAGTTTTCATCGAAAACGAACACATGTGCGTGTCTACCAATGGTGTGCTAACACATGTTTCTCAGATTCACTGCCTTTATTGTGAAGAGAAGAATTTCCTAAAATAATTTAAAAATGAGTAGAGAATAAAGAGATGTTTCCTTCTAGCCATTGAGGTGTGTTTATATCTGGCAGTAGCATTTTTCAGTATGAATGTACTTTTTTTGAGTTACAGGGAAGAGGTGCATAACTAGAAAAGACCTGGTTATTACTGTTATTAAAGGAATTCAAAGATCAAGTATGGAGAATGTCTCTGCCACTGTTTCAATGTTACATTGTTGCTTTAGAGTGGTTTGATGAGGGTCAAGGATCATGGGTCCAATGTTTGTTTCAGAAAGAT
The DNA here is from genome assembly GCA_008750895.1 of Mirza zaza. Classification (NCBI taxonomy): domain Eukaryota; kingdom Metazoa; phylum Chordata; class Mammalia; order Primates; family Cheirogaleidae; genus Mirza; species Mirza zaza. The sequence goes on along the minus strand of VSMD01060494.1, from coordinate 625 downwards.
GTTTAGTGTTACCACCTTACTCATACATGACTTCAAAATTGAAACAATCCAATTATTCAAATGGGTGAGCTTTACGACTTCCTATGTTTCCCTATGAATTCAGTCTCACAGTGTCAAGAGACAAAGATAGAAAATCTAAGACACTTAGGAGTATCATACAATCATCATTAACTTTGAACAAATAAGAACTAAATTTATATTTCATCATTCCCCTAGAGAGGGAACACTTGAGGCCACGAGAGAATGTCTTCTGACACCAGGAGTGAGTCTGAGATGTGGAAGTGATGCCTGTTTGAATACAGGTTGGCTTAAAGAATCAGCCAAAGCCAGTTGTTGACTGAAACTAGAAATAGCTTCAGAGAAATCCGTAGCCCTGAAAGCTCTCAGATAGGGTGTGTCACCGTGTCACCGTGGCACCTGGGCTCAGGGACACCTGTCCTGCAGTCCTCTACCTGTCGTATCTGAGCCCTGTGACATTGATCAGGTGCCTTGGTCCTTGTGATATGCCTGTAATGAGGATCAGGTGATGGTGGCTCCTCTTTGTGGGAAGCAAGGTGTCATTGCTGCCTCAGTGTTTTCGACGGCCTCAACAAGGACCTGAATTTTTTTCCTTTTTTTTTTTTTG
>VSMD01060491.1:981-31830 GCA_008750895.1 Mirza zaza | reverse complement strand
CCCCCCCACACACAGACTAACCCTCACCAGAAACTGTCTGGTGACGCCTTACACACGTAGAAAGCCAGGAAACACGGAGCACTGTTTTTCACTAAAGTCTTCAAATAAAAAGTTAGAGTTTTTGTTCACATTAAAATGTTCATATACAAACTGTTTATATTAAATACAGGGTATGGGCCGGGCGCGGTGGCTCACGCCTGTAATCCTAGCTCTCTGGGAGGCCGAGGTGGGCAGATCGTTTGAGCTCAGGAGTTGGAGACCAGCCTGAGCAAGAGCGAGATCCCGTCTCTACTATAAATAGAAAGAAATTAATTGGCCAACTAATATATATAGAAAAAATTAGCCGGGCATGGTGGCACATGCCTGTAGTCCCAGCTACTTGGGAGGCTGAGGCAGGAGGATTGCTTGAGTCCAGGAGATTGAGGTTGCTGTGAGCTAGGCTGACGCCACGGCACTCACTCTAGCCTGGGCAATAAAGTGAGACTCTGTCTCAAAAAAAAATAAAAAAATAAAAAATAAATAAATAAATACAGGGTATGTTCTAATCTGTATTAAGCAATAATTCCCAGTACATAAAGCAATCAGTCCATTTGTTCCTTTAGGAATCAACCCCAGAAAATATTGAAATGGGATCATACATGGAAGATAGAAAAATCCATCAAACTTCTCTCTTGCTAAGCCAGGGTCTTGTCTCTCAAATTCCCACAACCCCTCCTCATTCTGAACTTAGTGATAAAATTTCAGAGCTTAGTTATTCTAAGAAGAAAATTCATTTGCCAGATTTTCATAATTCAGGGGTTTGGGATAGGAACATGTTCCTCAGTTTCCTTAATTCATGTATTTGTGTCTGTCTCCCCAGTTAGCCAGCCTAGGTTAAGAAAGTCGCCATGCTCTGTACTGAAAGCAGTCTCTGAACCTGGCTGCCCCTTTCCTTTCTGAACAAGGACCGGAGTCCAACCTGACCTCTTCTTTTGAACACATATGCCACTGGAAGTTTATAAATCAGAACTAACAGCAAGGGGGGCACAATAGACATTACTCATATATTTTTTGTGATCCTTTTTGTAAATATTATCCCAAATACCTGCTATCACTCTTTGCAGGTTAAGTTTTTGAAAATAGGAAGAGAAAGATAGTTTGGAAAGATTCCAGCACTGAGCCATGGGCTAAGTAATGAGCCACAATGAAAACTGCCAGCACAAAAAAACATGCTGGCAAACACATCCTTTCCCTGCTCAGATGTGTGATCTCCACCGAGAATCAAGCACAAAAGCAGACGAAAGCATTAATGAATATTTCCTTTCTCCCAAAGTGTTGGGCTTTTACTAGTAAACTGTACCAAGAATGGGAACAAAGAGAATTTTCTAAAGATTCGATGAAGATTAACTTATAGCCTATAAAACAAAACTTGTAACTTTGCCACTTTATCTTCTTCCCTACCTTAGTTTTTTTAAATAAGTTTTTAGATCCTAACACTGACATCAAATGTATAAGCACTTACCAGAAAGGCATTTTCACCACTGTCCCAACTCATTACTGTCTAGAGTGCCTTTCTATCCCTTTTTTGCTTTTTTTTCCCCCAAGCTGTAGTTTTAAAATGATTTTTCCTGTTAAGAAAATTGTACTGACCTAACTTTTCATGTGAACTACCCCTTCTCAGGATTCTGGCATATTTTTTAAAGGTGACTAATGTATAGTCTTCAGGGTGATGCCCTGTACCCTGGATGATTCTCTCTGTACCAGTTGGTCCATCTCAGTTGAGCAGACATCTTCCTGTCTGATGCCCACTTGACTCTTCAATCCATTCCTCTAAACCATTTCCGAAAACTAGCTTGCTCTAGGGTGCTTAATCACCACTCCCTTCTCGCATCACCTTGCAACTGTAATCAGTGTTCTGTCCTGGCAATCCTTTGGAAAGTAAGGGCTATCTTCGTGTGACTGTTCTTGCTCCTCTGTGACAAAACACAAATGGGACTAAGGATAAAGCCCTTTGGAGAAGGTAGACTCTAGTTCCGTTTTAGGTCTCAAACACGGGCTAAGAATCTATTACCAAAGTACATGCCAGGTAAAAATGAGGCTTAGAAGACAGACGTCACTTGGCCATCGTATTCAGCTTTTTCTTGCTAGTGAAGCACGAAAGCCTCACTGCACACATTCCTGTACAGCGAGGAGGGCGCATCCCTGAGCAGACTGATGACTAAAGTCAAGCCGCTGTTAGTACCAGGCAGGAGAAACCTCTCAGATCAATGTGGAGGAAAAAAGTGGGTAGTTTACACTTTCAAGCTAATGCCAGAATTTCAGAGGTTTCATTCAGGATGCTTATTTCCAATTTGGTCTTTAATTCTAGTGAGGCTTAATAAAACTCTTATAGCCTTAAACCATTCAAGGGCTGACACAAACTACACAGAGCTATAAAATCTTAGTGACGAAAATTGAATCGAGTAGATATGTTAATCTGTCATGAAGTGTTGTAACTTTAAAAAACCAAAATATTTACTTTTAATGTGACTTTCCTAAAACAGAACTATAAAAAAATTGTGATATTTCTATAATTTGTTAAAGTGGAAAAATGTTTCCTCAAATTTCATCTTACTCACAGGAATGAAAACATTTAAATGAATGCTATAAAGTATATCTGTTAATTTCCCCAATTTTTTAAACTAACAAAATGGAAGGTTTAGGGAATAGATTTAAATATAGAAATTTTCAACCCATCAAAATTATATATTGAATTATTTAGGCATCTTAAAGGATGAAGTCCTCTCCCCTTCTATCAAGATATCAGAGAAGTATTTTTTTTATTTTCAGGCAAAGTGATATTACTGTCATGGGCAGAACGGCATTTTATATGTAAGAGTCCATTTCAGTTTTTTCCAGTGTTTCTATGTCGTTTTATGAATGTTTCTGGGGCTTCCTTATTGAAAGATGAGGATCCACTTTGTCTTCCTTTGGAAGAACTTGTATCTTAAGGACATACTATCATGATTGAGCGGACAGGGAGGCTGGAGAAGCCATTTTTCTTTGTAGACAAAAAGCATTCTGTATGATTGTTGTATAATAAATTGATTTTTACACATTAAAAAAAAGTAAGTTTGTGAGGATAAAAGTAAATCTGTCCTATGCCTTTATTCTTTCCCCATGGGTGATCAAGAGATAACTGTAAATTTACTTCCTGTTGTTATTACACGAGAAGAACGCTATGATTGTGGCTATTTTTACCAGTATTTTCTAGAAATTCAGCTAAGTTACTTACCTTCTTAATGTTTCTGAAAACGTCACAAATGGCCATGGGTATAACACCCAAGTAATCTTCTGAACCCATCATTGCATACGTTTTTCCAGAAGCAGTCTGCCCGTAGGCAAATATAGTCCCTGAACACACAAAATACACACACACAAAGATTAAAAGCAAATTTGCAGTGGGTAAAACTATCAATATCTGCTGCGCAGACACCCAACACTAAAATGTTTCAGCAACGCTGAGTGACCACAAACCACTGTAGCCTTGCATGGCAGAAGCGATGACTGGTGCAGCTAGTTCTTCATACACATTTTCAGTAGTCTCATTGCAGTGATAGACACGATCTACAAAATAACAACACTGACGTTAAACCAAACTAACCAAATGTGTTTTCATTCTGAACTAGTAATTACCCAGAGAAATAAAATTGTCAATCTAGGATGATAAAATATTTAAGACAGTATTTTCTTCAACTTTTGGTCCTTTGAAAAAACCTCTTCTTCAGGTAAAATATTTTGGCCCTCCAAGACAAAAAATATACTACAAGTTAATGACCCTATGTGTTTTTACAAGGCAGTAGGCCACAGTGGTTTCACATGTGGGTCTCAACTCTGTCTGGATGCCAATTATATAGCTGTGCTTTAAATACCAATTTATTATCTCACTTATCATACGTGAAGGCTAAACAATTTTTTGTTTCCAATGAAGCAGTTTACAAAAGGCTTAGTATGATCTTTATTAATAAATCTAGTATTATAGATAAGCCTTCTGTACTCTTAATAGCAAACAAAAGGTTAACAAGCTAATTTTTTTTTTTTTTTTTTTTTTTTAGACAGAGTCTCACTGTGTTGCCTGGGCTAGATTACCGTGGCGTCAGCCTAGCTCACAGTAACCTCAGACTCCTGGGCTCAAGCGATCCTCCTGCCTCAGCCTCCCAAGTAGCTGGGACTACAGGCATGCGCCACCATGCCCAGCTAACTTTTTCTATATATTTTTAGTTGTCCAGTTAATTTCTTTCCATTTTTAGTAGAGACAGGGTCTCGCTCTTGCTCAGGCTGGCCTGGAACTCCTGACCTTGAGCAATCCTCCCACATCGGCCTCCCAGAGTGCTAGGATGACAGGCGTGAGCCACCACACCCAGCCACAAGCTAATTTTTGATGCTATTATATCTTACCAAAATTGAAGAATTTACTGCCGTCAACTTGATAAATGGCATTATTGTCAGCTTTCCAGTTAACTTGGGCAGTTTCTCCAAGTACTTCTTCTCTAAAAATATAGTAATACTGCATTTTAGTATAATTGGTCATAAAAGTTATGTTATAGGAAGGATAATTTAAGATTTCATCTTCTGAAGAGTATTTTATTTTCTTTTGAGACAGGCAGGGCCTTGCTCTGTTGCTGGGGCTAGAGTGTAGGGGTATAATCATAGCTCCCTGCAACCTCAAAGTCCTGGGCTCCAGCAATCTCCTGGCTCAGCATTCCAAGTAGACAGGACTACAGGCCTGTGTCACCATGCTTGTCGAATTTTTGTATTTTTTTGTAGGGGGTACGGTGGGTGTCTCCATATCTTGCCCAGGCTGGTCTGGAACTCCTGGCCTCAAGGGATCCTCCCATCTCAGCCCCCAAAGTGCTAGGATTACAGGCATAAGCCACCATGCCCAGATGAAGAATATTTTAAAAGATAGTAAAGATATATCACGTATAAGAGAAAGATGGAAAATCCAGCTCTGAGGATTCAACTCTCTTAAATGGGGTTTCAGTACCCCCTGCCCTGCCAGGGGAGTTTCCTAGAGAAACCGTTCACTCACCCTTTCACCCAACACTGGCAGCTGAGGGGATAGGTTAAAAATGCTACTGATTATGTCCCTCTTGCTTAAAACTCTTGAAAACCTTCGGGGAAACTTACGAACTCCTTAGCACAGCACATGTGACCTGGGTCATGTCATTTCACTCTCCAACGCCATCATCCTCTAAATTTCTGTATGAACCCTAATCTCTACTTGAAGGTCTGCTAAAATGACAGATTTAACCTCTTTGGGCCTAAATATTCTGATCTTCCTTTCCATTAAGTAACTTCCCTATTCTTTCATTTGTGAAAATTGTCAGGACTTTGTGGACACCAGCCCACCCCACCCAAACTGTCTTCTCTCTTATGGACTAATCATATTAGCAAACGCTCTCCACCTGCCCATCATCCTAACACTTGTCACCACCTATCCCAGTGGCTTCTTTATGTTGATGTCTTCTAATGTGTTAGATAAGCAGCTCCTTAAAAACAGGAAATCCCAGATCTTGATATTCTCTGTTATTAAGTGCTGTGTTCAATAAAAATTTCTCAAACACAGAGAATGTTAGCATTCAGGGTCGAAGACCAGAGGCTAGTGCAACAAACTGCCTTCGTTTATTCTCCTTGCTGGTGTTTCTCTATACCATTGATTACTTACATATCACAGCTCAACATTCTGTATTTTTAACTTTATTTTCTGTCTCTGGGATGGGGATAAGACCACCGGGCCTATAAGACCCCATCTCTGAGGCCATGGGAGAGAAGGGACAAAGGAATGCTGCCTGAGCAGGAGCCAGAGCTAAGGGCAAAGGTTAACTGCCTGGTTTGGGGACATTCCAGCCACCTGGGAGCACAGCAAAGCAGACTCCCGCCTTAAAGCCTGAGGGCCTCATGCCTAAAACCCACAGAGCCGCCTGCCGTGAAAGCCTCCCACAGCTGTAGAATGCCTCGATTAATGGGAAGCTAACCTCCCAGTAAACAGTGCTCATCTTTTTGTTCCACAATCGCATGGGCCGCAGGGGCTGACTTCTGTAGAGCGCGGAATGGGGTAAGGAGGCTCAGACGTGAGAAAACTGCAGGCCTGCACTCCGGGCGAGTCTGCAGCAGACCTGGCAGCTGGAAAGGGGCTTCCAGATCTCAGACCCTTGCCCCCCACTTTGCTGACAAGGAAACCCTGGCCCAAGGCGGGTAAGCGCCGAGTTACCAGTACTGCCCTGGGGAGGCAGCTCTCGCCCCTCCGCACAGACCCGCACTGCCCGCAGCCCGCCTGCTGCCGAGCTGGGATCGCATGCAACCGCCCCGGCCAGGCCCGCCACCTGCCAGGCTGCGCCCCAGGAAAAGGCCAAGACCATCCACCGCGCCCTCCCCCTGTCACCCTGCCAGGCTGGGCCGCAGGAAAAAGCCCAGACCCTCCACCCCGCCCTACCCCACCACCCTGCCAGGCTGGACCCCAGGAAAAGGGCTGAGACCCTCCGTCGCGGGTGCTTCTGGGCGCAGGGGACACCCCGCCGTTAAGTTGAAGATTTCCCAAAGGGCGCCTCTGTTCACTTTTCCGCTTAAAGGAAGTGCTTTACAGTTTCTCATGGGCATATCGAACTGCCAGCATCACTATTCTTGAGTTTGGGGACCAGTGCTAGGTAGTATTTGCTGAATTTTACTATTAAGTAAAATAAGGGCCACTTGAACACGAGCACTGTGAAACCAGGACGGCGGATCTGATCTGGTCGAGGAGACAGGTGGCCACCAAGTGCCCGCCGGGCCGGGAGCAGCCGCAGCGGAGACGCGCGGCACGAAAGGGTGGGTCACCTCCCGGGTGCGGTGGGGAGAGGTTCAGGGCAGAAGGAGCAGCGTGCAACTTGAGATTTATGAATTGTTTATTTCTGGAATTTTCCATTTAATATTTTTGGACACCCGGGCGCGGTGGCTCACGCCTGTCATCCTAGCACTCTGGGAGACCTAGGCGGGAGGATTGCTCAAGGTCAGGAGTTTGAAACCAGCCTGAGCAAGAGCGAGGCCCCATCTCTACTATAAACAGAAAGAAACTAATTGGCCAACTAAAAACATATACAGAAAAAATTAGCTGGGCATGGTGGCACATGCCTGTAGTCCCAGCTACTGTGGAGGGAGGCTGAGGCAGGAGGATTGTTGAGCCCAGGAGTTTGAGGTTGCTGTGAGCAACGCTGACGCCAGGACACTCTAGCCTGGGTAACAGAGACTCTGTCTCAAAATATAATAATAATAATATTTTTGGACCATGGATGATCACAGGTAGCTGAAACTGCAGAAAGTGAAACCCTGGATAAGGGGGTACTGGATGTTAGTACCCTGGATAGTAGGTACTAACATTTTCTTTAAAAGTGGTTTCAGTCCTTTTCTGCTTTGATATACGGAATACCAATAATTATCCACTTTCCTTCAACAAGAATGTGAGGCAAATCAGTTAATTATTGTGTGTCATTTAGAGGAATCAAAAATTCAACTGATTTAATAAAATTATTAATATTTAGAAAGTAATTTGGCAATATTGGTAAAAACTGAAGACACATATGTTTTTTTATGCCAGCAATTGTACTTTTAAAAATTTATGTATGGGCTGGGCACGGTGGCTCACACCTGTAGTCCTAGCACTCTGGGAGGCTGAGGTGGGTGGATTATTTAAGGTCAGGAGTTCGAGACCAGCCTGAGCAAGAGCAAGACCCTGTCTCTACTAAAAATAGAAAGAAATTAGCTGGACAACTAAGATATATATATATATATATATATATTAGCCGGGCATGGTGGCGCATGCCTGTAGTCCCAGCTACTTGGGAGGCTGAGGCAGGAGAATCGCTTGAATCCAGGAACTTGAGGTTGCTGTGAGCTAGGCTGATGCCACGGCACTCTAGCCTAGGCAACAGAGTGAGACTCTGTCTCAAAAAAAAATTATGTATGGATATATTTGAAGAAGTATACATATGTATATATATAATATATATACACATGAATGTACATACACATATACAAGACTATAAATTTCAGCATTCTTTAAAAGGACAAATGACTGGAAACACATTAAATGCCAATAAATATGGGACTAGTTAAATGGATGACATTACATTCATATCCAATGGAACACTACATAGACAGTAAAAGTAATGATATAGCTCTTTATGTGTACTTTAGAAATCTAGTCATGATATCTATTAACTAAAGGAAACTTAAGGTGCAGAATTGTGTGTATATTGGTATTTTCAAAAGATATTTGTATGTCTGGATATGCATACATCATTTCTGGAAGGATACACAGAATATGCCAGTTTTTTGTAGGAGAGAGGACTGAATTAGATAATAGATCTTTTATTGAATACTATAACCATGCAAATATTAAGTAATTTCTTTAAATTTAAAGAAACTAGTTAATAGATAAGAGTGATAAATAAAAATGAGTCTACTTATTCAAGATTTGTTTTGGTTAAGCAGTTGTGAACTAGTATAGACTTTTTTTTTAATTGTTTAACTTTGGGGACACTTGGCTGTATCTAATAAGATCCAGAGTTAAGAAAGGTACGTTTTAACTGTTTTTGTTTTTAATGGTGGGCAAATATTGCACGTACTAATATTTACTTGAAGGAAAGGAAGCTATCAAAAGGAAGAAGGGACATGATCAATGAAAATCTCTGATGAGACAAAAGGGAGTTGGTTCAAGAGTACAGAGGAGGCATCGGCCTTTCAGAGTTGTGCTTCTGATCGTTGCCGTGCCTGTCCTTGTCATCATCATAGCAGGTAACACTTATCGAATATTCACTACACACCAGGCTCTCTGCTATATGCTCTATATCCATTGTTTCATTTACATTTTCAAAATTGTTCATCAAGAAATATTTCCTGAGCACCTTCGCTGGGCCAGATACGGTTCTGATGAGCACTGAGGAGAAAAATAAAGGCAGATCAGGAGCGAGGAGAGAGGGGGAGGGGAGCCACTAGCAGGGGTGCTACTTTCTTATGAAACACATTCTTGTGGGAAGAAGCAGACCATACCGAATAAGTAAGTAAAATAGTTCATGGTGGGGGGGGCACACTTTGGATGGGAAGTTCAAGAAAGGACTAGGGAGGTGAGCTTTGAGGTAAAGCCTATGTGATGAGGGTAAGAGAGAGGGCGTTCCAGGCAGAGGGTGAACCCGGGCTTGTCCGAGTCTGTCCTTTGTCTGAGACACAGAAGGAAGGCTCCTGTGGCTGGAGCATTTGGGGTGATGGAGAGAGGTGGTGGGACCAGATCCTGAGGGGACTTGTGGGCTGTGATAGAACATTTGGATCTTATTCTCGTGGCGAGAGGAAGCCTGTGGAGGGTTTCGAGCAAGGGAGTGAAAAGGGACATATTAATTCCTTCAAACAAGAATTTCTTTATTTCACTAAGAAAGCAGAAGCTTCCAGAAGAGACTCTGCACTAGCTCCTGTCAACCCATCTATGCACCTACCTGTGCCTGTGCCCGCATACCTGCCTTCCGGGTTGTATCTAGATGAACAAGCGTCATCGCCTCTGAAAATCTCTCCATGTGTACACTAGATCCTTTCCCCTCCTCACTCCTCTCTGTTCTGCATCAGCATCTTCTGCTCTAACAAACCAGTCTCAGCAGCAAACGTACGGCTTAATCTCTCCCATCTGAGACGTCTACTGGATAACGTAAACTTCACATGTCTGACACTGATTCCTAGTCTTCTCAACGACTGCTTGATCAGCAGTTTTCTGCATCTCAGTTGATGGCAAGTCTGTCGTCCTTCCAGTTATCCAGTCATGCTGCTCACCTTCTCCTTCTCTCTCAAAGTCTGCATTCAGTGTACCTGAAAATCCTGTGGGGCTACCTTGAGAATATTCCAGAATATGACCATTTGTCACAACTTATGCTAGCCACATGGTCCGAAATACCATCATCTGACACTGAACTCATCTCTGCTTCTACCCTTTCCCACCCCCAGTGCAAGTCTATTCTCAACATAGCAATTTGAGGGATCCTTTAAAAAATGTAAGTTGGGTCATATCACTCTTCTCTGAAGACCCCCAAAGCCTCCCCTGCACCCTGTGATTCTCTCAGGATAAACCCAAATCTTTCATTTGTCTCCCAAGCCTTACACGATCTTGTTCCTTATTAGCACTCTGGCCTTACATGCCTGCCACACTGGCCTCTTGGTAGTGTTTATTTTTTATTTCCTTTTAATTTCTCCTTTCTTTTGAAGAATAATTTTGCCAGATATATAATTCTAGGTTGGTGGGGGTTTTTTTCCTTCTAATCTCTCCTCTCTTTTGAAGAATAATTTTGCCAGATATATAATTCTAGGTTGGTGGGGGTTTTTTTCCTTCTAATCTCTCCTCTCTTTTGAAGAATAATTTTGCCAGATATATAATTCTAGGTTGGTGTTTTGTTTTCTTTTTTCCAATGCTTTAAATATTTCACTCCATTCATTTTGCTTGCATGGTTTCTAACAAAGTAGTCAGCTATAATTCTTAATTTTTCTTTTAGAAATATATGTATATTTTTAAAAATAGAGATGGGGATCTCCCTGTGGTACCCAGGCTAGTCTCTAACTCCTGGCCTCAAGTGATCCTCCCCCCTCGGCCTTCCAAAGTGCTGGGATTACAGGTGTGAGCCACTGCACCTGGTCTGGCAGTTTCTTGAATCCTCTACAGACTCCCTCTTAAGGCCTTTGTGCTGGCTGTTGATTCTGGCTGGTAGGCACTTACCCCAATATCCATGTTTCCTCCTTCCCTTTGAATCCAATATCTGGTTAAATGTCATCTTTTCAGAGCTCTCTCTCTATAAAACAGCAACTCCCTTGTCTGTTACTTCTGTTTCTTTGATCTTCTTCTTTTTAAATATCATCGATAACTTTTAGACATAGTATGTATGTATTAATTTATGTATATATTCTCTGCCTCCTCCCACTACAGTGTCCACTCTGTGAGGTCAGAGACATAGTTTTTGTTTACTCTTTATCCACTGCACCCAGAAAGATGCTTGGCACAGAATTAATATTCAATTAAAATACTGCTTATTCAATCACTCAATAAATACTTATTGGCATAATTTCTGGAAAGATACATGGAATGCATCTAGCACGTGTCGTGTTGTAACAGGTGTAACAGATTCTGCTAATGTACAAGCACCCCAGAAATGCAAATGAAATCACAATCCAGGAGGTGCAATTTGAACAATAAGAGATGAAAGCCAAAGGGTAAATTCTTCTATATATGAATACCTCCCTAGGAGTGAGAGTTCTGAAAAGTGTTTATTTATTTTACTTTTTTGGATGTAATCTCATGAATTTGAGTCATGTTTGACACTAATTGATGGCCAGCTTAATAAGGTGCTGTTATGTTTGTTCTTCCTCTCTCCCTGATTTATTTCCCACTTGTCTCACTTCTGTTTTATAGAAAAGTGGTAATGCTAGAAGCTTTGCTTCAGGCTGTGCTTTCCAGGCAACCCAGGCTAAGATAGGGGAGATAGGAGCTGAGAACAGGCAATCAGACCCTTAACCTGATCTTAGCCACTGCTATCCATGAAGACATCAAATGTCAATAACCTTTTCTACTTTTGCTCCTGTGGCCTATGATTTCAATAACCTACATAAGTACGCCTCTTTATATTTTTATGTATTTTTTCTCAAGAATCCTTATGTCTTTGAGAAATTAGATATTGCAGTCTTTAAGATCAGACTGCCATCTGTTAATTAAATGCTAGTTATGAATTCTCTGTGGTAATTTTATTATATACAGAATAACTCATTAAAAATTGAGCTGAAACCACAATATACATTCTAATTAAGATTAATTGCAACTATGGTTCCTTGGGAAGACATGCAAAGTTAGTTCATTATCATACAGTATGAAGATGGAACTAAAATATTTAGTAAATATTTAGAGCAAAATATCTCTAAATTTTTTTTATTTTAGCATATTATGGGAGTACAAATGTTTTAGGTTACATGTGTTGCCTTCCCTCTCCTTACCCCACCAGAGTCAGAGCTTCAAGCATGTCCGTCCTCCAGGTGGTGTGCATTGCTCTCATTATGTGTGTATACACCCATCCCTCCTCCCCCTCCCACCTGCCCGATGCCCGATAAACGTTATTCCTATGTGTCCACTTAGGTGTTGATCAGTTAATGCCAATTCGCTGGTGAGTCCATGTGGTGCTTATTTTTCCATTCTTGGGATACTTCACTTAGTAGAATGGGTTCCAGCTCTATCCAGGAAAATACAAGAGGAGCTATATCATTGTTGTTTCTTATAGTTGAACAGTACTCCATGGTATACATATGCCACATTTTATTAATCCACTCATGTGTTGATGGGCACTCGGGTTGTTTCCACATCTTAGCAATTGTGAATTGTGCTGCTATAAACATTCAAGTGCAGATGTCTTTTTTATAGAGTGTCTTGTGTTCTTTTGGGTAGATTCCCAGTAATGGGATTGCTGGATCAAATGGTAGATCTACTTGTATTGCTTTAAGGTATCTCCATATTGCTTTCCACAGAGGTTGCACTAGTTTGCAGTAGTCATTCGAGCAGTGTAGTAGTGTTCCTATCTCTGCATCCACACGAGCATTTATTGATTGGGGACTTTTTGATAAAGGCCATTCTTACTGGAGATTAAGTGATATCTCATTGTGGTTTTGATTTGCATTTCCCAGATGATTAGAGATGCTGAGCATTTTTTCATATGTTTGTTGGCCATTATTCTGTCTTCTTTAGAAAAGTTTCTGTTCATGTCCTTTGACTACTTTTTGATAGGGTTGTTTGATTTTTTTCTTGCTGATTTTCCTGAGTTCTAAATAGATTCTAGTTATCAGCCCTTTATCGGATGTGTAGTATATAAAATCAGAATAAATAATGATAAAAAAATTCTTTGTTATTTTATTTTATTAAAATTTTATTACATTTATTAAAAAATTTAAATCTCTTAATAAATGTAATTTCTAAACATTAAGAGGAGAAAGAAGAAAAGTAATATAAGGAAAAGTTAACATATACATTACCTTGAGTTAATGGTATCAATTGCAAAGAGATAAAAGAGAGTTAAGATAAGACATTTTAAATAAAATACATTAACGAAGAATACTTTTATCATGATTTTGATTTTATATATATTACATACGTGTGTATCAAGAAGTTCATATTTTGATTCTGATCTGTATTCTGATACAAATATCAGTTCATATTCTTTTTTCTTTTTTTTAGGGGCTTTAGCGGATGTTTATTTATTTATTTATTTATTTATTTTAAATTTCAGCATAGTACAGGGGTACAAATGTTTAGGTTACCCAAGTGCCCATCAATACATGAGTGGATTAATAAATTGTGGTATGTGTGTACCACGGAGTTCTCCTCAGCCACAAAAATCAATGGTGACATAGCACCTCTTGTATTATCCTGGATGGAGCTGGAGCCCATTCTACTAAGTGAGGTATCCCAAGAATGGAAAAATAAGCACCAAATGTACTCACCAGCAAATTGCTATTAACTATCAACACGTATGTGCACATTTAATAGTAACATTCATCGGGTGTCAGCAGGCGGGAGGCGGAGGAGAGGATGGGCTGCTCACGCCTGGTGGGTGCCGTGCGCACCATCCGGGGATGGACACACTGGAAGCTCCGACTCAGGTGGGACAAAGGCAACGAAGAATATTTTTAAAACGGCAACTGTTATGACACCAGAGCATTTCTCACCAAACCAAAGCATTTGTTTTTAATGTTTGTTTGTACCAAACCAAGTGCTAAAATATTTGTGGTACATTAGGATAAAAACACATGTACCCAGATAAACACACGCAAACTAAGATAATAAAAGACAAAAACAAAAGCCAGATAGTTAGTTCTAAGCTTCCTAGCAATCAAGACAAAATAGAAATACATAGCTTGCCATTCTGGGAAGGAAGCTACCTGAAGAGAAAAGAAATATTTATTTTAGTCCCCAGATTATATCCTTAATAAAGAATATACACTGTAAGTTCTTATGCAAAGTACTTTAAATAGAAAACAAATCAGAATCTCTGATGAGTATTTTATTGCAAATATGTGCCTATTGTTAAAATTAACCAAAGCTATCTTAAAAATATAGCTATTGCTTTATTATAATAGGAAATTTATATTTGAAGTCAAAATGATCAAGAGATACTCTTGGTGACATGTTTTCTTTAAGCTAACTTAAATCACTGCTATTTAAACTGTATCTCCCAATGTTGGCAGTGGCCCCTGATATTGAATTTCACAGAATAGATACAGAGATTCAGAGACCCCCACAAAGTAGGGACGTGATCTGTCACACATTTCTATATTCCTGGGCTCCCTATCTCCCTACCAGTTTTTGTTTGTTTGCTTGCTTTGCTTTCATTGGAAGGCTGAGTATATTATCTTTTGTGGAAAGGCTCTACGGTGTAGTGAAAGCTCAACCTTTTGGGTTTGGTAGATATGGAATTAAAACTAGCCTCAAACATTTAATAGTTATGTGACCTTAGGCATATTATTGGCTGTCTCTCAATGCCTTAACTTCTCCAAATCTAAAAATAAAACACAACTAGACACTGTAATTATTACATAGATGTCAAATAAGCCACCTTACCTCTCTCTCCCTCTGTAATTCCAGGATTTATGGCACCTAACAGAGTTGCCTGCTCAGAAATTAAGTTTGCTACTGCCATGCCCAGTAAAATATTAGTACTTATGTTAGAAAATAAAAGAAATTAACAAAATAAAAAAGAAATAAAGTATTTTGGGAGACAGTACAGTTTTAGAAATACTACCAGTTATTCTTTTTAAGGTTCTAAACATTTCACTATTGGTAAAAATGACCAAAAATTGTTATACAAAATTACTCTTGCTTTAAGACTTTCATTCACGTATGGAGTGATCTGTTAATTTTAACATCTTTTGTATATGCACACCTGTAAATTTGAACTGGAATATTTGTAGTCCAGGTTTCAGGGGTCTTTGCTTCTTTATATACCAACACACATCTTTTTTCATTTTTACACTTTTTGTGCTTTCCTTCCTATTGTAATTTGGACAAAATTTCTTATCAGTAGAAAAGAGTGCCTAGCACAGTACAGTTGAAAGGAGTACAGGATTGAAGTGAGAGAAACCTGTGCCCAAATCCTAGTTCCAGCATGTAACAACTCTAGGATCTGGGATAAGTTTTCTAACTTCTGTAAACCTGAAGGTATTTCTCACTCAAATGAGATTGACAGTAACTGCCATGTTAAGAAGTTTAACACTTTGATATAAAGCATCTGACACATAGTAGGTTCTCAACAATTGACATTTATTATTATTAGGTGTTTCTACATGATTGATGAATAAATAAATGAGGTAACCATCATGTACCTTATTTATTTATTTATTTATTTATTTATTTATTTATTGAAACAGAGTCTCACTTTGTTGCCCAGGCTAGAGTGAGTGCTGTGGCGTCAGCCTAGCTCACAGCAACCTCAATCTCCTGGGCTCAAGTGATCCTCCTGCCTCAGCCTCCCGAGTAGCTGGAACTACAGGCATGTACCACCATGACCAGGTAATTTTTTGTATATATATTTTTAGTTGGTCAATTAATTTATTTCTATTTTTAGTAGAGACGGGGTCTCGCTCAGGCTGGTTTCGAACTCCTGACCTTGAGCGATCCACCCGCCTCTGCCTCCCAGAGTGCTACGATTACAGGCGTGAGCCACTGCGCCCGGCCATCTTATTTAGATAAAGGGTTTTTTAACCTTTATTGTTCACCATAAGTGACCTAGTTTCCCTGAAAATGAAGTGTTAGTAACCAGAATATAATTCTGCACTGTTGATTTCTTACTTTATTTCTTTTCCCCTTAACCTGCAGCATTGATTTGACCTGGTGTTAATTGACAGGAACTCTCTCTCTCTCCACACCTGAATTTTAAACCTTAGCCTTAAAAAGGAAAAAGAGGAGAAAATAAAAGGAAGGAGGGGGGGAACCATGCAGTGGAAATAACTGAGTAAACAGTTAATACAGCAAACATAACACTTTAGTTAGACTAATTCATTTATAGGTAAAGGATACAGTTATCTACTAACCAGTATTTTCACTTCAAATAAAATTAGTTTCTAATGTCTCTTCAGTAATGTCTACAGGAAAAATCTTTGTAATTGAATCACTATCATAATGATCAAAGTAGGTCAAAAAGATAAGACAGTTATTATACCATATTTCTCTATTTGATTACAATTTGAATTTCATTAGTCTAGATCATATCATCGATTTTAAAAAAACATAAAAAAATATGATACATAATTATGGGATGCTTTATTTGGTTGCTTTTAGATTATGCAAAACATAAAAGATCTTGCTTTTATTTTATTTACTTATCTTATATCAGAAGCACTTTTTTGCACCATTGAAAACATGACCAAGAAAGGGAAGAATTCCATGTGAAGGCTGCGGCAGAGATTGGAGTCCTCAACAGAAAGACTTTTGTAGCCTAAAATGTCAATAGTGCTGAGGCTGACAAACCTGAGCACAGAGGCAAATATAGGGCCATAATATCTCTCTCGCTCCTTCTTTTCAATTTAGATACAGCACAGTTTTTGTTTATATCAATTTTCAGCATTTACATTGTTATGACTTTTAATTGCTGAGCCAAGTAATGTAATATGAAGAAGTACTAATGTATTTCTTTTTATATAACATTTAATTTTCATGAAGGTAATTGTTGCCCTTTTCTAATTTACTTATTTTTGTATCTACCAATAAATCCTCCTACAGCCTTCATTAGTCTCTCAGTACAATTTCCACATGGATAAACTTACCATTTAGTACAATGTTATTTTTTCTCTTAGAGAAACCACCTTCCTGAAGCACTTTGTCTTTATGCTCCCAATTGCACAGGCTGTGAAAATAGCCTCAAAGAGGTTAAATGTGCAACGGTCATACAGCCAGTGTATGGCAGAACTTGAACTCAAACCCCGATGGTCTGTTTCTTGCATTTCTTATTGGTAGTTGTATCAGTTATCTATTGTTAAAATAATGTTGTGTAACAAACCATCTCAAAACTCAGTGTCTCCAGAAACTGTTTTTATTATTTCTCATGTGCCTGGAGTTGGCTGGGCTTAGCTGGGGCCGCTCATCGGAGACAGATTTGGTCCTTATACCTCCAGTCTAGGCTAAGTCTGCTCTCAGGAGGACAGAAGTGGAAGAAAACAATCTATATTGTGCAGGTGCTTTTCAGCCTTTGATCATAATGTCCTCTTAATGTCTCATTGAAAAAAGCAAGTCACGTGGCCAAACCCAAATATGAAAGGCAGGAAAGTTCAGTCCAGCCATGTAGTAGGGGGAGAGGAAGGAGTCGATATTCATGAACAATAACTGAATCTACTACACTAACTAGCAAGATATATAAATGACATGCAACTACATCAAAATGTCTAAGGGTTAAGAAATAAACTATCTTTCTTAACCCTTAGACATTTTGATGTAGTTGCATGTCATTTATATATCTTGCTAGCTATCCTCGAGACTTCTCAGTCTCTTTTTGCTAAAGCATAAGCAGTTTCCATAGTTCTAACCATAAATTCTTACGAAAAATATTTGAGCATTAAAATCATCTTTCACAGCGTATTGAATATATCAAAATATCTCAATTTGGTCTTTTTTGCTTTCTTCTCATTCTCCTTTGTACTTTTTAAATTTTGTGCCAAATATATATGGCATATCCATTTCAAATGTGAAATGTTATAAAAAAAATAAAATTTAACTAACTTATTAGAACCTTAAAGCAGAACACAAAAGTATCTTCCTCTGAGACTATATCTACATTTGAATGATAAAAATACACAAATTAATTTTACTCCTAACTAATATTCTTGAAATTAAACTACACCTGTACCTTTCAAATTTATAACAGGGTATATTTTAAATATATGCTACTATAACATGCTAATGTAATAATTCCTTCTAGTCACTGATCAATATTAATAAATATATTTAAGAAGAAAGCAAGAACATTTTAAGAGGTAAAAGGCTTGCAAATTTCTGTTTGAATATTGTAAGCAAATTACCTTAAGATATGCCTGTTTGTGAAAAAATATAAAACAATGAAGCTGTATAAATCACTTAGTATACTATGAAAAGTAATCAAAAGAACCCCTAGATTAATACAAGAACTTATTATTATACACTGTATGTATTATGTTTATATGTATGCATTAGGTGCTATTCATAATAATATAGCATTATTTTTATATGTTGGTGCTTTTGTTTTAATAAGGCTCTCTTTATGAGATCACAGAAAGAAAGACAAATAGGGAAAAGAAGTGTTTATGCACAACTATAAATACTGTAGGAGATACTCTACTGCCGAATCCTTACTTCTTTTTTTTTAATTTCAATGTACACAGAGGTTGCGAGCTGAATTTCATTGTGTGTATATAGTGTATGGTGGGGAAGTCTGGGGTTTTAGGATACCCATCTCCAGAGTAGTGTCTGTTGTACCCAACAGATAACTTTTCATGCCTCTCCTCACCCAGCTCTCTCCCTTTTAAATCTTCAGTATTCATTATGCTCTCTGTATGTCCTTACACAGCCATAGCTTAGCTCCCTCTCATAAGTGAGGATGTGTGGCATTTTTTTCTTTGTTCCTGAGTTACTTCACTTAGCATAATCATCTCCAGTTCCATTCACATTGCTGCAAAGAACATTATTTCATTCTTTCTTATGGCTGAGCAGTATTCCATGGTGTATATATAGCATATTTTCTTTATCTACTCCTTGGTTACCTCTCTCCTATTTGCACTTCTATAGCCTATGGCTTTTTCACTTTTTGTCTGGACAGTGTGAAGTAAGTCCTGTGCCGGGGCTCTCCCTTGTCAGGACTCCCACGTAAGTGGGTGGATTGTCGCGTCATCCAGTCTGGAACAGCTCTGGCATAAGAGCACCTACGTGCTCTCTGGGGTGCGAGTGGGGAAGGAATCCGTGAGGGATGCTTAGCCATTAAAGTTGGAGATTCACCCAGTTTGTGTGTCCCTCCTAGAAAAGTGTCCCTGACTAAGCTCTGGTAACAATGCTTTCCTCGAAGATGCAATCCCTGTGTCACCTTCCTTGCTAAAACTACACACTTTGAAAGCTAGCCCTCCAAAGCCTGAGGGAGGATCACAGGGGTGGGGGCCAGTCCGTGTGTCCTCCTCAGCAGTGCTACTGGTGCTTGTTTCCTGAGCTGGGTCCTGGAACTTGGCAGTACCGACCTTTAAATTGTCATTTCCTCCTGGAACCAGATTGCAATCGCCCAGCCCTGCCTTTTGTCTCCATTGCTTCTGAAGCCACTTAATTTGCTGCTGCCAGTAGCTGCTTTTTTCCTCTCAGTTTCTAAATTGGCATGAAAACATTAGGATTGTTGTGTTAATTAAACATCCTTTGCATGGCAGCATTTTCCAGGAGAGGGGCAGGGAGAGCCCCCTGGGCAGCCTCAGAGCCCCTCCAGGGAGCAGGTTTGTGTCTCGGAGACCCAAGTCTTCCTTGCTTTCCCTCCGCAGACACCGTGAGACTTCTCCACCTGCATCTCACCCCGAGCCAAAAAACAATATGACCAAACATTATACAACAGACGTGCTTTAAAAAGACACTAAAGTATTCTTCTCAAGAGTTAGAAGATGTGACTCCTCCTATTCTTTTTAGCTTCGTTTCCATTATTGTTTATAGACATTAATAAACATTCCAATGCATGATTATCTTCTTTCACAGCATTTTGCTAATTTTCCAAAACCGAGGTTTCCATTTTTTGTGCGCAAGGGTGAATGATAGTCATGACAATTTTTTAAATTGATATTTTTTCTTTACCACTAAATGGTCTTCCTTCTTTGGGTATGTTTGATAATGAAATCTTTTATTTGTAAGCATTTTAACTGTGCTTATACTTGGTCACGTTATTTTTGGAAATGTTAATGTTAGGTTTGTTCTAGGTGGGAACTGGAAAAGTATGTATGGGGCGGAATGTGGTTGATGGAAAACCCAGGTTTGTGAATCGATAGCTGCAGGAGGCTGGGGGGGCCCTGGAGGTCGTACACCTAACAGAGGGCTGCAGACGGCATTCCTAGCCCCCCCCCATAAGGATGGAACGACTCCCTCCCTTATCTCTACAGGATGAGACTGACCCAGGGGTCCCAGAAATTGGTTGTTAAAAAAAAATTATCACAGTGGCTGTTCTGGCTCAGGTACTCCTCCCCCTTGGAATCCCTCTCTAGAACCCAAGGCTCTCCCCACCCTCAGTGTGGATGCTCTTTGGCCTCCACCCATCTGCACCCAGATGCCCAAAATAAACAGCATTTCGCTACACATGAGGCTTCATGTCTCTCGCTCAGCTCTGGACCTAACAGTTAAAAAGTACAAAGTATCTTCTGTATGGCTAATGATATTTTTTTTAAAAAAAGAGTTTAAAATATATTTGTGAATTTGTATATTATTCTTATATTTTCTTATATTAAAATTTAGTAGGGCCAGCACACTGCCTCACACCTGTAATCCTAGCACTCTGGGAGGCCATGGTGGGAGGATTGCTTGAGCTTAGGAGTTCAAGACCAGCCTGAGCAAGAGTGAGACCCAGCCGGGCGCGGTGGCTCACGCCTGTCATCCTAGCTCTCTGGGAGGCCGAGGTGGGCGGATCGTTTGAGCTCAGGAGTTCGAGACCAGCCTGAGCAAGAGCGAGATCCCATCTCTACTATAAATAGAAAGAAATTAATTGGCCAACTAATATATATAGAAAAAATTAGCCGGGCATGGTGGCGCATGCCTGTAGTCCCAGCTACTTGGGAGGCTGAGGCAGCAGGATCGCTTGAGCCCAGGAGTTTGAGGTTGCTGTGAGCGAGGCTGACGCCATGGCACTCACTCTAGCCTGGGCAACAAAGTGAGACTCTGTCTCAAAAAAAAAAAAAAAAAAAAGATTGAGACCCAATCTCTACGGAAAATAGAAAAATTAGCCAGACATCATGCTGGGCACCTTAGTCCCAGCTACTCAGGAGGCTGAGCTAGGAGGATCCTTGAGCCCAGGAGTTTAGGCTTGCTGTTAGCTAGGCTGATGCCATGGCACTCTACTGAGGGCAACAGTATGAGACTCTGTCTCAAAAAAAAATTACTAAGTATCTCACTAAACAGAAATTCTGGCAACTGTGTTGAGCTGTCTTTGGAAAGAAGCTAGAATTTATGAGGGCTTTTTCTTGAGGATTTTTGTTGTTGTTTGTCACTGAAGATCTTTTCAAGACGGCAATCAGTATTGGCATTCATAATCACCTTCATGGTAAGGAATGCCGGCTTCCTTGGGAGTAAGTTTCCAAAGAGAATTCCAATAGAAGAGTTTTGCATTTAGTACCTTTCAGGCATGGAATCCTGAGAATTATAGAAAAGAATTAAGTAAGGATATAGTCTAAATATTTTTACCCAAAAGTAATAGTTACTCTCAATGGTTGAATGGAAAATTCACCTAATTTATGATGTCAATATAATGTGAAAGGGGGAGAATTTCCCTAAATTATAAAAGTTACATTCATTTCCTCATGTTCTTTGTTATGCCCCATGTTATTTACTAAGCCTTAAGTAAAGGTATAACATAAGTGTGATGTCAGATTCATCATTTGGAGATTGAAATCTCATTACCAGTATCAATTTTAAGTTAAGGAGAAAGCTGCGGGGCGGCGGCGGCGGTGGCTCCTCTGGTGGCCGCAGTCTGGGTCCTGGCTTCGGCCCCAGCTCCACCATGGTGATGCTTGCTGAACTGTTGGTGCTTTTGGCCGCTCTTCTGGCGACGGCCTCGGGCTACTTCGTCAGCATCGATGCACATGCCGAGGAGTGCTTCTTCGAGCGGGTCACCTCGGGCACCAAGATGGGCCTCATCTTCGAGGTGGCCGAGGGCGGCTTCCTGGACATCGACGTGGAGATTACAGGACCTGATAATAAAGGAATTTATAAAGGAGACCGAGAGTCCAGTGGGAAATACACATTTGCTGCTCACATGGACGGAATATATAAGTTTTGTTTTAGTAACAGGATGTCCACCATGACTCCAAAGATAGTGATGTTCACCATTGATATTGGGGAGACTCCAAAAGGACAAGACATGGAAACAGAAGCTCACCAGAACAAGCTGGAAGAAATGATCAACGAGCTAGCAGTGGCGATGACGGCAGTAAAGCAGGAACAGGAGTACATGGAAGTCCGGGAGAGGATACACAGAGCCATCAATGACAACACAAACAGCAGAGTGGTCCTTTGGTCCTTCTTTGAAGCTCTTGTTCTAGTAGCCAAGGGACAGACCTACTACCTGAAGAGATTTTTTGAAGTTCGGAGGGTTGTTTAAAAAGCCTTGGCCTGATGATCCCAAACTCATAATTCACTGTTTACCAAACACGTTGGTCACAATAATGTCATCTACGTTTTTATTTTCTGAACTGCACATTCACAGCTTATGTTTCTTTGTGATTAATAGATATTGAGGGAAAAATACCTTTTTAGGAAAGTTATAGTGAAAATTTGACATTTGATTGGCATAATTTCTTATTTGAATGCTGCCTCCATTATACAAGTCCTTCCAGAACTCAAACACTGTAAATGAAGGATAGGAGTATTGTCTTTATTATGTCTTTTTTTTTCCTTTTGTTTTTATAATAAAATGCAGTTTGTTCAGGAAATCAGTACAAAGCCTGATAGTACTTTACTAAAATGACTGCGTTCTTTGGATTCCCTTATCCTGTGGTTCAAATCATTAAAGATGCATTTTGTTGAGTCCTTATAAGAAGCAACAGTCTGAATCTTAACGTTTTCTACCCATCCTAATGGCAGAGCTCTGTGACTGGAGTATGATACCAGGCTGGGTACTTTTATACTTTGTTTCCTTGTTTTTCCTTTAAAGGTAAGACTTGCCTCAGTATACATTTTTCCCCATAAATTTTTACATTGAACCTTAGGACTCAATCACCTCCACTTAAATTGAAGACACAAGCAGCTAATAACCATATTTTTGTTTGTTTGTTTTTGCCTAACCTTCTGAGAAGTCTCTGTTAAAGCCAATTCTCCGGGTGTTCCAGTGAGTGGTAGCTCTTTTCCTTTCTGCGCTGGCACATCCACTTTCCCCACTTTTGGCACATAGGAAGTGTGCATTCACGAAATTGGAAAAATCTGGATTTCTGATACCAAAGGGTTAAAGCCTCTTGGATTTCGTTGCAGTGATATACAGCCACTTTATTTTTGATCAGTGGCCACTGAGTCACTAACTAGGGCACTGAACATCAGTGTCAGCACTAGGGTTTTTGTTTTTGTTTCTCTTGGATCTTTTTTTTTTTTTTGGCACATGTGAATTTTGTTTTGTATAAAATGAAATGACTTTCTTTTGGTCTCCGATGATGGGTTTTAAATTAAAGGAGCATCTGGTTTTGGTGTGGGGATGATCCAGGATTATGTTGTGACTGATGTATATTAGTTACTTGTACATTTTTTTTGGATCTTTGCAAGGGGAAAACTACAAGTAATGAGTTTTATATAATTAATTTAAATTTGTTACAGGTTTTCATGTTCAGGACAAACAATTTTTCAACTTTGGGTAAAAATACTTGCAACAGTTTATTGATAAGGTGACTGTTTCACCTTAGGATAACTGTTGCATGCCAATTTGTGTGTGTGTGTGTGTGAAAACACTTGAAAATTGAATTAAAAGATGTAAATTTAAAATTGGTTCTGTATCTAATATGCCCCAGGTTCAGTAAATAAACAGTTCTTTTTAAAAAAAAAAAATTTAAGTTAAGAAACTGTAATACCAATTGACTTGGATTTGGTTGAATAGTCATTAATTGGAATTTTTGCCAGAGAATGAGATAAGTTTATGAAAAAGTTAAATATGTGTTGTATGTTCTCGTAGCTTTGTTTTCAACATCTAGCTATGACATCATTTCTTAAAATCTGTTCTCTATATTGATAAATGAAAATTAATCTCGAAATTTCTACTATGCCTACTGTTTGTATTGTACAACAATTCCTATAGGATTTTTTCTGACATGAAAATCACCTGTGAAGAAATGGAAAGGAAAATTTAAATGTTATACTTTTAAGACTATACTATCAGATATCTAAAATAGTTTTATTCTTAAATGTAAAATTTTGAACATAAGTGGAAGACAATGTAGGTATTAGTATTGTAGAACTTTTTAAATCACATATTTTCAAGATTATAATTCTTTTGTTTAATGTAATAAAAAGGTGTGATGTGAATTTTTTCTGTTAACACTACATACAGAAAATAAAACATGAAATCTAGGGTTAGCCACTTTGTTTTCTGAACATTTTCTTCCATTCCACACTAAACATCTCTGGGTACTTAGTTTTCAGCTCATCTGTACCTGCCACCAACATAGATTTTGGTTAGTCATTTTATGATATTAAGAAATTTCAGCCGAGCGCGGTGGCTCAGGCCTGTAATCCTAGCTCTCTGGGAGGCTGAGGTGGGCGGATCGTTTGAGCTCAGGAGTTCGAGACCAGCCTGAGCAAGAGCGAGACCCCATCTCTACTATAAATAGAAAGAAATTAATTGGCCAACTAATATATATAGAAAAAATTAGCCGGGCATGGTGGCGCATGCCTGTAGTCCCAGCTACTTGGGAGGCTGAGGCAGGAGGATTGCTTGAGCCCCGGAGTCTGAGGTTGCTGTGAGCTAGGCTGACGCCACGGCACTCACTCTAGCCTGGGCAACAAAGTGAGACTCTGTCTCAAAAAAAAAAAAAAAGAAATTTCAAATCCTTTCAGCCAAGAAATACTCAGAATTTGTGAAGCTTAATTTTATGGAAGAGATACTAATGCTGTGCATGTTATTATGTCTTTAGCTAGACCACAGGAATTCTTAGAATAGATGCTTGTGAATGCCACAACTGTATTTGGAAACGCAGTCATCTAGCTGGCCAATATTTTCAGCTATAAGGGATAAAGTAGCACCTTTACATCTTTACTCCTCCTTTACATCATTAATCCTCAGTCTCCTCATCTACAATAATGAGGACTCTGGTGCCCAGTTTATAGGTTGTAAGCAGATGGTCATTTACATGTGTGTATTAGATAGAATTGACTAAGTTATGAAGCAGTAGCATTTGACCACAACATATCAGTAGCTAATGCCAATGAGATGCATTTTTTCTTTATGCTGTATGTTTATTGTCACTCGGCCAAGAACTTCATTTTTACAAGGATAAAACATGACTATAGAGCTTTCCACATTGCAGAACAGCTGAAGGCCCTATTGCATATTGTCCTCACTCAGAGACGTGAGTCCATGTCACGTCCGTCACCTGGAATGTTGCTGGTAGCTGTGTCAGATCACAGGGAAAAAGGAGGCAATGGATTGCACTTTAGAGACTTTTTCTCATGTAATTTTTGAAAACACAAGCCATATAGCTATGCCTAATTACAAAGAGTGGGGGAAATGATTCCTGACATGTGGTGAGATGGAGCTCTGGTAAATATTTGATGAAATGTATGAATGACCACATGTAAAATGTATATTTAATGAAAACCCGTACTAAGCAATAATTTATTTTTATATATATATATTTGTATTTTATTATATTTTTTATATTTTATTATATTATATTTATATATTTTTATATATTGATATACATTTCCATATATTTATATATATAATTTATAATAACCTCAGCTATTATAAAAGGTATTTATTTGTTTCACTTATTTTGAGAGCTCCTCTACTTCAGCTATTCCTCCTCACAGAGTCATCCTAGGGACTTGCCAACAGCCTCTGCGTCAAGTGTGACGCCATCGCCAGCCGCGCAAAACCTCCTCGCAACACACGCTTGTACAATCATTGCTGTGACTTCTCCTTATCCCTTGTCTTTTTCTTGCTAACTCGCCTCACTTTATGGGTCCACTTAACTCGAACTCCAGCTTACTCTACTTTTATCATGTTAGTGTCTCCCTCTTACCAAAATTCTATTGCATCCAAAATGTTTTACTGAAACTGTCATTCAGTATTCAATCTGGGGGCCAGCTCATTTATCAGTTCTCTGCTCCAGTTCCTGGACAAAAGAACACTTTGGAGAAAATCACAGAAAACAGATGTGGCCTCCTTCAAATGTATGCTGGTTTATAGCCTCATGAGTATATGTAATCATTAGAATTTTCCAAAAAGAATTAATATATTGCCATGAACACTTTTTTTCTCTCTCCATGTCATTATATGTCATGTCTCTTCTTCCTTTTTTTTATATTATTCTATAAATATTTACTAATGCATGAAAGGCACTAAATTTCCTATCTGTAAATGTGACCACATTGTCTTCCATTGCCTATCAGGTATTCTACATTTTTATCTTTAAACCCATACATTCTTAGAGTCATAGAATTTTTGAAATTTAAATATAACTTAAAAATTATATTTGAAATTTGATTCAAATTTGCTTTTTGCACATATCTGTCAATACAATCTCCCCCAACTTCTCGCTAAGATACTCATAAAGGGTCAGAATGAAATGGAAATTCATAAAATTGAAATTCATATCATCAAGAAAAACTATGTCTGGCACACAATCTAGTACCAAACTCTGGAAAACAGATGGAAGGGAAATGGGGGGAAATGGCAATAGAAAAAAAAGAAGAAGAAGAAGAAGAAGAAGCCACCATAAAAAGAAAAAATCATACCAGATATGAGTTTTCAGGGCATTCTGACCTCATTACATCAAATAGAAACTAACTAAGAAAAGATTGTAACTAATGGTAAAGGTCATAGTTTGCATTGGTCCATGTACCTATGCCCACCAGAGTTTTAGTTGTTATCATTTTAGGTATTAAATGAAGAAATGATAATCTCTTCTTAAAGTAGGCAGATTATTAAAACCCTGGATTATAATAATAATAATACACAATATAACCTTAATATTCTGGAATGAATATAAAGTATAAATAAATTACCTAAAACCATATTTTATAGCCATGGAACTGAAAATGAAATAAATTTAACTTTTCTAGTGTCACAACTTAGTTGATGTGTGTATTCTGTGGTAACTAATAAGAAGTTTTTGGAAGTGATTTTCATTTGTTATGTTAGTATTTCTCTCCTATATTGTAGTTGCAAAATCATCCTCTTCTAAAAATATGAGAGTTATTTCAAGAAGAATGTATTTTCAGAGGATAGAGTTTTATCCCATGGTAAACAATTTTCATCATTACTTTTCCAAATGGGATATTTTCTTTGCCCTTTTTCTTGATATATCACAAAATTTATAAGCCTATCTTTTTGAAGGGGAAACTTTTCTCTTAAACAATAATCCTTCAATAGTTATAAAAATGGGGCCCAAGACAACGTCTTGTTTTGGGGTTGCAGAAGTTAGTGAACAAAGAGTACATCAAGTTTTTTTACACAGCAGATCTTGTAAATCGTTTGTGTTTAATGTAGATTATGAAACATATTCCCTCTTGCCTATGACAGTTCTACGTCTTTTTCCAAGTAGAATAGACAAGCCAGTGTGACATATTATCATCATCAACTCACAACACTTACCGGAAACAAGGAACAATCCTCTCAAATTACTTTTACCAAAAAGTCACAATGCAAATGTAACCTATCAAAAGGGTCATTCACTCAAGTGCTCAACTGTTGCCAACATAACCCAGGTATAATTTGTCCTGACTAGATGTAGGCAGCTGAAGCAGTGCTAGAAACCTCAATAGTCCATCAGCCACAGCTTTAAACACAGAAATAAACAGACAAGTGACTCTGAGGGGCAAGGTCTGTTTTGCAATGGTAATAAAGCTAAGCTATTGCAGAAGTTTAAAAGTATGAATTTAAAAATATCCAGTTCAAAAGAGTAATCATATTTTAAAATGTTTTGGACTGCTGTTTATCTGGTTTAATTACAAAAATGCAATACAATTATATGATTGTAAAATTGGTAGCATCTGTAGTAAAATTACATTAGGATAAACCATATAAATTTGCTGACATTTGATTATTAGTTTTTTACCTATATAAAGGACAATTTACATCATTCGAACTAAAAATCCATTTAATAAAAAATTCTAGGGCAAACCCCAAGTTTCTCGAAAAAGAAAATTTCATTCAGAAAGCCCCTGTGAGTATCTTATGTCTATCTATATCTTATTGTCACATGACAATAAGTGGTATAATGATTGCTGTCCAACTTCTTTCCAGTTATATTGGAACTTTTAAAACAGCTTTGTCATATCTCATGATCTCTCCTTCCTCTAGACCTCAGCACTTACTGTTAACTTAAAATTTTGTGTATTAAGATTTTGTAGGTATTTGTAGGTCGAAAAACTAACAAGATGCTTATCAAACTCATTAACTATTTCTGCACCCACAAAGGGACTATATTTGCCAGCCTCAGTTGCAGCTATTAGGTTGCACTTATGTCTAGGGTGTTCTAGACATAAGGCTTGTGTTTTGATCCTCCACAATCTCTTCTACTCAATAATCATGGGAGTTATGTTGAAGATAGTGATATTATAACTAAAAAGTCTAAATTTTTGAGTCATTTTTTTGGAATTTTCCAAAAGAACCTCTGTCACACATTTCAATTGGAATGGATAAGAAACAAATTTTTGTTGAAGTGAGCTGTTGAATTGTATGGTTTAGTTGTCAATGCACCAGAGCCCAGCCAACTTACCCAATAGGACAATTGGTAACTCTGAAATTACAAGGAAAAGAAAGTTTGTGGGCTTATAAATCAGGGAGTGGATAAAGAAGAAACTGGAATAGGAAGCTAGGATGGTGGTAAATTGTAACATGCAGTGGCAAAATACTTGATTAGCTGTTGCATATTTGAAAACAGACTGTGAGTCTATTAATATAAAGCTGAAGAAAGAAGTTTGATATCATTATTTTAGCATAGTTTCTTCCCTGTTATTGGTATAAATAGATTCGAAATTACAAGAAAACATGAGTTTAAGGAATAATTTAAAAGACTATAAGCAAAACTGAATAGAAAGAGAAGAGTTTGCACTGTTAGAAAAGTGAACTGCTTATCTAATCCAAACAGTAAGAAATAAATTTAAGAAACATAATTTTTGTATAACCCCAGTAAAATGTTTTAGTTGGTTAAAGTATCCCTGGGAAAATATCAGAATAAGGTAGATGACCATCATTAAACTGAGTGTGGCAGACATGAGAGTGAGAAAGTATAAAATTGTAAGTTGATTTGATAACTATGCCTATTAAAGAATTTTAAGTACGGAATAAAGTACTTTATTTGCAAATATATCTGCCACCCAATAAGTTTAAAGGAAAATTTTACTATTAATACTTCTTTGACAATGTAGATACCTTTTATTATTATTTTTTGTACTTAATTGCTCTGGGTAGAACTTCCAGAAGAATGTTGAATAGAAGTGGATAGAGTGGGCCTAACATTCTAACTTTCAAAATTGAGTTTGATGTTAGCTATGGGCTTTCGATTTATGACCTTTATCATCTTGAAAGACTTTCCTTCTATTCCAGGTTAACTGAGTATGTATATCATGAAAGGATGCTGAATTTTGTTAAATGCTTTTTCTGCATCTATTGATATTATCATGCTATTTTCTTCCTTTATCTTATCATCCTGGTATATAATTATGAATAATTTTCACATGTTGAACCACGTTTCCCTTATGGGATATGGCATCCGTGGGGAGTAGGGGGACCGCGTGTGATGCCTTCCAGGGCCCTCCCGGACTCTGAAACGATGGGCTCCCAGGGGTTGCCCCGTGTTTCCGAGGAGACATTCGGTTGGCCGGCGCCGGTTGTGTTCGGGCTCCCTCTGGCGGCCGCTTTTGCGCGAGGCGCCCGTCCTCCGAAGCTCCGGCGCGGCGGGCAAAGGAGGAGACGGTCCCCGATGTGAGCCGGGCCGAGTTCCGGGAAGCGGGCGGCCTTGGCGGGGCCTCTCGGCTGGCGCCCGCGCGCCGGCCGTGAGGTCTGCGAGCCGGAGCTTGTGCCCNGGGGTTGCCCCGTGTTTCCGAGGAGACATTCGGTTGGCCGGCGCCGGTTGTGTTCGGGCTCCCTCTGGCGGCCGCTTTTGCGCGAGGCTCCCGTCCTCCGAAGCTCCGGCGCGGCGGGCAAAGGAGGAGACGGTCCCCGATGTGAGCCGGGCCGAGTTCCGGGAAGCGGGCAGCCTTGGCGGGGCCTCTCGGCTGGCGCCCGCGCGCCGGCCGTGAGGTCTGCGAGCCGGAGCTTGTGCCCCCAGGTCTTTGAGGGGAGGTGGTCGGCGTCGCCCTTCCGGGCTCGGCCCCCCGGGCGGCTCTGGGGGCTGCCCGGGCGGGTCGACCAGCACGCCGCTGCGGCTTAGGCGACCCGATGCCCCCTGCCCCGAGGGGACCGGACGGTAGACGGCACGCGGGGGAAGGGAGAGGAGGGTGCCCGGCGAGCGACCGGCCGCCGTCCCGCGCGCGTCCCTCTCCCTCTCCGTCGGCCTCGCCTATCCTACCCGCTTTCCCCGGGTCCGGCACGGGGGGCGGGGACGGCCCCGTGAGGGGGCGCGGGTGGCCGGGGTCCTTCCCGTCGCCCCCCGGTCCGTGGTTTTCTCCGGGTCTCCCACTCTGGGGGTAGGGAGCGGCCCCTGGTCGGCAGGGGTGGCCGGCGAGGGCGACCCCGGCCGGGCGGCGGTCGCTCGTGGGCCCCGGTGGTCCGGTCCCGACGTCTTCTTCGCGAGTCCCCGTGCTGGGGCCGGGGACCGGGCCCTGGGTGGCAGGGGTGGCCGGCGAGAGTGGCTGGCTCCCGGGGGTTGCCCCGTGTTTCCGAGGAGACATTCGGTTGGCCGGCGCCGGTTGTGTTCGGGCTCCCTCTGGCGGCCGCTTTTGCGCGAGGC